>JAMKCH010060635.1:0-76707 GCA_023653785.1 Ophioderma brevispina
ATCTGTAAGAAATTCGCAATTTTGTATTTTTCTGTCCGTAAACGGACAGAAATTACAGCACAGTAGCCTATGAGACCGTGGGAAACGAGCAATTACTCAACACAAAACCGCAAGATCGGGATCAGCTAAAATTTTGAGAATAAGCTTTTCTCAAGGATATCTAGTGATCAATGAATGAAACAGAAGGTGCTGAAATCACGAAATGCACCTTTAAAGGAACCCTGAAATTAAATTACATATTGATGTGAAAACTGCTGTCAGTGATTTCCATGACAGAATGCAATAAAATTCATCAAAAATCAAATTATTTATTTATGTATGTGACTTCTAAGAAGTTATGAAGTAGGTAGCTGTGGAATGTAAAATAGCCTTTAAAGGTGCAACGAGAGATTTCATATATCAGGTGTCTCTAACAAATCGAAAATACTGATTTTTGCCCCGATGTAAAGCTTTCCATCAAAAATAACCCCACCTGAAAGGATTAAGCTGAGGAATGTTTCTTTGGTACCAAAATTGTGAAATTTCTAATTTCATATAGGAGCAAATACAAAATTCAGCCTATGTTTTATATTGAAATATAAGCAAATAAGAATCACCTTTTTTCTCTCTTTTAAGGGATTTCTGTAGCCAAATACAAGGTAAGAAATCTATTGAGTGTCTAGTCTATATGAAATTACTATTATGACACAATATTTGGGTGCCTCAAAAATCTCTTGTTGCACCTTTAACATGCAGATGATTTGGCCAGCAATTATGATCAGCAGAGTGGATAGATCTTAGCAGTAAATAATAATAATAATCCGGTTTTTATATAGCGCTTTATCACTGTAACAGTCTCCAAGCGCTGTTGCCTATCATTATTACGCCGTCATTAGGAAATCGTCACAATCATTTCGCTTCATCTAGGTGGCTGCCGGCCAGGCGCACATCCCTATCAGCACTTAGATTGTAATATACCCCATAACATGACAGCTCCCCAGATTTCGTTTGGGTCGGCGAGGCAATTGAGATTAAGTATCTTGCCCAGGGACACAAACACGTTGGCCACGGCGGGGCTCGAACTCGCGCTCTACTGATCACGAGTCCTGCCTTTTTCCACTAGACCACACGTGCTCTCGTTACAAGGATTAATATCACCCAGTAGCCATTATAATTTTAAATTATTACAACTGGCTTTTTAAAACCCTGTATTGTTTTGAAATAAAAAAGAGGAAAACTTGATTTAAAAAAGTTATTACACTTTTGTAATGATAAGAGTTTATTATGAAGAAATATATAGTTCATTTAACTGTGAAGGGCTTACTTCCGAGCTTGATACAATGTATACCAATCGGCAATATGGTGTAGAAATTGATAATTGGATCCAAAATTTTATAAATTCCTGATTTCCAGAGTGATATTAAGCATGCTTCAATATGATGTTAATTGCCTAGACATATTTTTTCTTTTGTTCAGTTAGTACAGGTGAATCAACTTCCCCGCATAAAGCTGAGTCATGATATCGAGAAAGTCACCATCCCTGGAAGAAAACAAGTCTTCAGACTCTATGGAGAAGATGGTTAGTTGAAAGATTAATTTTAAGGTAACCTAGGAGGGAGGAAGGGGACCTTAAACACAAAGAAGTGAGCCTTGTGTACAAATGATAGGAATTTTATCACTACATCCATTTTTTGAGGGATAAAATTGATTGGTTCAAGAATACGGATTCGAATGTCCAAACAAGTACATAAATTACACTCAAAATATAGTACTATTTCTTAACAACAGCTCTATACTGGGGTGACTTGAGTTCAAGCGTGAAGGTGGTGCAGTTCATTAATGACATGCTTACACAGTGAAGATCTCAAAGTCTGTGGGAATCTTCTTCAGCAATTACAATGATGCCAACGCTCCCGTTTTCTGCGGGAGACTCCCGTTTTTTCATTTATTCTCCCGTCTCCCGGTTTTGCTAGAAAATCTCCCGATTTTCCGTATATTTAAGGAAAGAAAATAAGTAAATAGAGAACAAAAAAGTTAAGGAAAGAGAGCAATATCTTTTCCTAGTGAATAAAAGAACATAGATTTGAAAGATTTTCAATTTATAAAGTCTGTTAAACTGGTTTCCGACATCGTTTTTCTCCCGACTTTCGGATATAGTTCACTCACATTAATATTTTTATTTAACCATTAACTGCTGTATGCTAAATGTCATCTGAAAGTATTTTAGTTAACTACTTAACTGCAATGGTGCAAAAGAATAAACCAACAAAAATGTATTGTTGTAGTGGTTTTGTTTTGAAGTTTTCAAGCTTTAAAAGAAAGTTTAGGCCTTGATACCTTTTCATGTACTTTTAAAAAATACTCTATATGGACTTAGTTTCTACAGACAGTTCCTTAAATGGGGCTGTCAGACGGCAGAGCTCTGCTCCCATTTTTCTGGAAAAGCTGTATTTTAAAGAGCCCTATTCTCATGTTGGAAGTCCATATGGCACAGTAGCTTAGTTTGTCAATTATGAGCCTTAAAAGTTTAGAATTAAGTTTTTAAATGTGCTACTGTACTTGAACAATATCTCCATGTGGACTGTGGTTTCATAGTTATACCGACAGTTGTCCTAACTGGGACTGTCAGATGGTGGAACTCCTTTTTTTCAGAAAGAGTTATGCACAGAGGCTCTCTCATGATGCTCAGTTGTATGTTGAATGGCTCATTTTCAAATTATAATCCTTTAAATTTAAACAAAAAAACATATTATAAAAAAATCTTCAGATGGACTTATTTCTACTGACATTTCCTTAAATGGGCTGCGACGGCGGAGCTCTGTCCATTTTGTTTCTGGAAAATGCTGTATTTTTAAAGAGCTCTATATCTCCACTCATGATGCAGTCCATATGTAACAGAAGTAGCCTTAGTTATCAGTTAGAGATTGTAAAGTTTGCCTTTTTACCTTTAACCTTTTCAATGCCCCCACCGGTGCATTACCCCTGGACCCCAGATTGGGTTTTGGGTTGAAGGCCGTTTATCAGTTGAAAACTTTGATTCTTAAATCGGGTTCATCCCCCTTTAAGCATAAGACATAGGATCCTTACGTACACAAATCAAAATGTGATGTTTACATCTGGTCTGTAATCTATGACCTACTTAATTGGTATTCGTGATCAACGCCTCAGCTCCCGCGACCTTACCTAAAAAAGGTGGACGTTTTGCCTAATAGTCATGTGTAACCTAATCTACATGCAACTTAGATCTACCACCGGGAGATATTTCGTAATTTTTATATAATCTGTCCCTATAAATGGACGAAGTTATGGACAGTAGCCTACGGGCCCTGTTGGTGATTCCAAACATTTGTTCATACCATCAAAGTACATTCAAGAAATCAAGTTAAAATCTTGGCAATTACCATTTTCTTAGGGAATATCCAGTGAAACAATACAAAATGAGGTTCTAGGATCACAAAATGCACCTTTGGTTTGTGACTGTTAGCGTGACTCTTCCTGATGTGCATGACAATCATTGTATTAGTTTGTTTTATCATATTACTGGGCAGGCCGTCTGCTAGTAATGGAAGGCACTGTTACTGTTGTCCCGTTTAGGTCATGCCTTATTGACTTGAGGCAGAAGCTGGGTGAAGAACCACCTAAACCAGGAAAGTGCATCCTCTGTAGGCATCCATGTTGAGGTAGGTGTCAGGTATGCAATAATCACCATACATGGAGTGCATTGGTTGGAAATGTCACTGTGAGAGTATTAAAGGGACAAGCAAATCGATTTGCTGATCCGAACATAAAAAAGAATCACAATTCCCATTTTTTTTATTTTCGTTACTGGCATGTGGGGTGTCCTAACATACCCCGCAAGTGGTTGGCTTGAATCCATGTATTAAACACAAGGCAATACTTTTATCCGATTCGTAATTTTCTATACGTGCTATCACAATTTCTGACTTGAGATCAAATTGCCTTTCCCTGTGAATCTCCCAGATTTTAAGCATGATATTGGGCACCATGAAGCAATACAGTTTGACTCCCACACACAAAACATTTTTGATCTTGTTTATTCTGTCCTGGTGCAAACCACAATCACCTGTTTAGTTGTAAGAAGATTTTTGAGACGCCATCGCTGTAGGTCTATTTGTGTGAGACGGTATGAACAAACTTTTCTCAAATACTATACTTCATTGTTCACTATTTGGAGGTTTGTTTTTTTACATATATGGACTTACACCACCTATCCCTATGGATAATTTTAAAAAATGCATTTCTACTTTTTAATTCTCTTGCTATCGCTGCTACTCCCCTTTAATCATATGAAAAATTTTCCTGCTTCTCACTTTGAAGTAAAACAAGGTCGAAGCTCCGAGATACTACAATTGCTTCAAGTTGAAATGTGCGCTATAGAATCGTCAGGGTCCTCGGGCCGCTAGTGTCGCCTGCCATTGTTGCGGTTTGTGAATGGTAGCACTCATATGCCCCATGGAAGGTCCATTCTCCGATAAGTGTTCAAAAGTCGTTTTTAGTGTCCGTCTAACAGTCAGGCACAGTTTAAAGCTTGTTTCTTGGCCTTTAAAATTAAGGTTTATGAATATAATTATACTTATGAGTTATGTTTTGCCAAAAAAATGATCCTAGACTATGCCATAGTCGATTTTTGGCATTTTTTTTGAAATTTTATTGTGTGCTTGTCCCATCTTATTTTAACCAACATCCAGATTATCCCATTATCTATTACTTATTAAATCATCATTTTCTTTTTCTTCTTACTTCGTGGCGCAATTCATGCTGTAACTAAGCTATTAGGCCTAGATCCTATGACAATGGCATTCGAACCACAAAAAGATACGCTTAGGGACCTTCAGGTATAGGGCACTGTTTACACATACCGGCTTTTATACGAAATATTAATCATTCAATGTGCCTCCCTCCCCCGCTAGGTTTGTGATCTGCGAGAGCCAGGGATCACTCCCCGCGGAAAAAAAATTGACTATGTACTTTCAGCTGCCGTCAGGTAATCTGCATTCTGAGGATTCGAATAGTAAGATTTCACCTCATCATTATACAAATGAATAGGACTCGTCAAAATTGTTGAAGGATGCAAGAATCGATGAAATATTGTTTTTTTTTAATTGAACAGAATTCCGATCTTTGATAGAATGCAGTTCACTTCGATATAAAACTTCAGTTTGTAATATTTTACACGAAATTCATCGACTTTTCTTGTGATTTTAAATTTTAAAGTACGTGCAAGTTTCTCTCCCTTACCTTTCGGAAAAATGAGTCCTTCAATTCTTGAAAATCGCTCTATCGGCTTCAAGGTTGCTAATTTGCAAGTCAAAATAACATGATTGGAATGTCGGGGATTTTTCGCAAGGAATCAGTGCACTAAATCACTGGCGTTGTGATGAATCTGTGAAGGTTGTGACTGTTTTCCGCTGGTTTTTTTTTTTTTTTTTTTCGAGCAAGATAGGAGTAGTAGTAAAATGGGTACCATGCCGCAAGATGCGTGGGCTAGGCACTGGCATCGGTGTATAATCCTGTGTGCAGAGCAAACGGGCGTGAGTGAATCTTGACAGGCAGAGGGTACAAGCTGCCCGTGGAAGCACATAGCTTTGTTGTTTTGAGGGGGGTGGGGTTGAAAAATCCATTTCGCTTTGTTAATAAAACTCTAAGTTTAAAAAATACCTTGCGTATGTATGTACAACAATATCCTCTAAGTGTAAAAAAGTCCGAGAGAAAGAAGCATATTTAAATGTTCAAAATGAAGACATAAAAGGCTTATAACTTACGTAAATCTGCATAATGTCGGTGCTTGGGATTACGTTAGCGAACCCGTTTATTCGCAGTGCTGTGATAATTCACTATTGGCTCGCGAATACAAGTGATATAAAGTTTAACTCGCACAAAAACAATGAATTATGTACTTATAAGATTGAATACCGATCAAAATAATTTGCCTCTCAATAAAAATTATGTGGGATTTCTTTTTTCACAACTGTTCAAATGCTTGGCACTTGCCGGTGTGGCATAGCCAACACGGGACAAAAGGCCTTCATTAAATCATCATAGAGATACCCGCCCCAGATACAACCCCCGCAAATCCTTGTTAGCCATTGGTCAATTTGGTTCAAACGCTGACATCATACTTCTTAATATTAGGGTCCCGCCAAGTTTTGGGAACGGAACTCCCGCCATAGGAACCCACGTTATCAATCTCGAACCCAAAGTGAAAGTAATAGTCCTTGACCAGGTTACGCGCCGCCCGACTTAACGTGAGTGTTCTCGCGCCCCCTCATTGACCTGCCATGATAAGTGCGGGGGGTAGGACACGATCTGCTCGATTTGCGGCATTGGCGAATTTGGGGGCAAAACACACACACACATTGGAAAAAAAGTACGGAAAAAAAAAAACAATTGGACTAACAGATTAGTCTAACATGATCCGGACTAGATTTGTATACCCGATAGAAAGTATCAAGCACTAAGGGCTAAAAGATTGCATAATTCCTTGCTTTCGCCATTTCGCCAGCCCCAAATCCGTTTCTTTAAAAATGTGTACCTGCTCGTTACACAAGATAGCATATCACAGATTGCATTGCAATTTTTATCAGACTCTATTATGCACTAATTGTTACGTTAAAACTGATAATAATGGGATTATTAAAGTTGGGAAGAGTTCTCTGAGAGCATGTGGCCAATATTGCAGACAGATACGTTACAAGAATTCGAATGGATACAAAATTGCTAAAAAGAACTGAATCCCTTGTTTTTCCCATATTGATAAATCTAGAAGAAATGTCATGTTATATTATACAGTTTTGCATAAAAATCTGATTTCAACTTAACAATCCCATCCTAGTAATAAAGATCACTCGTGTTTAACGTTTAAACCGCGACAGGATCGGTGTAAAAATCCCTCCCTCCCTGCTACGCTCTTGCAATTCGGCTTGATACATAAAGTCAATACCACACCATGCTTTATATGAAGGTAACACCTAATAAGGTATAGAGACTAATTCGGTGAAGCATGTACTTTCATTAAGCACAGCACGCTAAGAAAAAAGGCCCGACAGATACGTTACGACAGATACGTTACTTAAGTTTTAACGTTAGGCATTACCGAAAAATCGGATATATTTTAAGATCACCCATGCATTGTTCGTGGTTTCTGAGAAATATTAAAGTTCCGATTTTCCTTTCAATGAGTTGCATGAATTCTTAATGTTGATATTTCGTCATATGGAGACCAAACTTGAACACTTTAACGGAGAATGCCCTGAACTGATATTGGTCCTTTGACCTCATGAAACAATGAGGGTTCTGTGTAATTATTTATAAGTCCACGTTTGGTTCCAATTGAACTACAACTTTTCCATCGAGGGTTCAATTTTACAAATTTCAGCCTATCTTACAACTTGAACCTCACATGACTTTGACCTTCATATGTGATCTTTGACCTTCAAAACAATTGAGGGTTTCTGTTAATATCCTAAAAACCAAAGTTTGGGTTCAATTGAGGTCAATCATTACAGTTTTTCATTTGTCTTATAACTTGCCTTACTGACCTTTGACTTGTATGTGATTTTACCTCTAAATGAGGATCCCATGTTGCACGTATAACTCAAGTTTGGTTGAAATCCATCTAAGTATTCAGATATTACAGCAAGTGTTAACACAACAGACAACATGACAAAGTGATCCCTATGTGTCTTTCGTAAGCAGGCAACGCAAAAATATGAACGCACGCACAAAGATGAACTTGGGTTGGTCTCATCTGCTAACATACATTTAACTTGTGTTGTTT
Organism: Ophioderma brevispina; assembly: GCA_023653785.1. Lineage (NCBI taxonomy): Eukaryota > Metazoa > Echinodermata > Ophiuroidea > Amphilepidida > Ophiodermatidae > Ophioderma > Ophioderma brevispina. Next base: position 7,778 of record JAMKCH010060635.1, read on the forward strand.
ATCTAGATGTGAACCAATTGATCTTTTCTCAATGAGGGCAACATGTTGTCCAGTGGATAACATCGAACCGACTGCATGACTAAGGTCCTGGGTTCGAGTCCCGCTGAGCCAATGTGTTGTGCACTTGGCTAAGGCCCCTTTACCTTCTCTTGCCTCTCTCCACCAGGTGCAAATGGGGGGAGCTGTTAGGAATATTATCCATTGATCACTGTCCAAAGGTATGAGTTATACCGTGGGAATTTGTAAAGGCAGCTGACATGTTGTTCTATTGGCAGCGGAATAAATGTAAGCGCTTTTTATACATTGTGAAAAGCGCTATACAAATGTCGACATTTATATATTATTTACTGCTGTGCACTGATGCAGACTAACTAATGGCTTTTTCTAATTGACATTATCCCTGTATGTTCTTGGTAGAAATCCTTCCAAAGGAGAAATTACGGAAGAATAATATCTCCTGTAAAAAGGAGAAAGCAGTTTTTTGTTTCGTCTGCAGATTGCAGAAGGCCACATAGGGAGTACTGGTGGGTCTAATGTCTGTGTGTGGGTGTGTGTGTCTTGTGGTCAAAATGTTCCCAACCCTTAAAATATATTGTGTTTCCTGGGAAGGGCTATAGTGATGCAACTTGGTGGAAAGGCGGGGGCGGGGTGATATGTTGGTGACCTCATGTGACCTAGGTGACCTCCTGTGACCTTTGGCCCCATTCACAAACCGCGACAGCAGACGACACTCGCGGTCCAGGGACCGCGATGTATTTTTATTAATTTTAATCCTTTTGATGGATCAATCCTGAAAAATATTGCTTAATCCTAATAGAGTATCAAACACCCAAAACACTAATGCACCAGCTCTAGCAATTGCATCATCAAATGAAGACACACACATATATGGCCAGCGACGTGGTCATAGCATGAGACCGACCCAAATCTCTCACTTTTCTCCTCCCCCTCGCTATTCCTTCACTCCGTCCTGGGACATAGGCTAGAAACAGATGGGGTGTTAAGGTTGATAGAAAAGTGCTTATAGTCAGCCCAGTTTTTAAAAACAGCTGAAATTCAGCTGAAAAGTATCAAATTTCCATAGTAAAATCAGTTTGAAACAAAGTTAATCTAGTTTCTTGGTTAAGTTCCTTCAACTGGTATTTAGACCTGTGTAAATGTATTGTTTTCAAAATGCATGGGGTCACAATTCTCATGCCTGCAGACAATAGTGTGCATCTGCATCATTTCTCCAGTACTCATTATTAGTAGGCCGTCCCCAAGTTTCGCAATCACCTGGGTTTCGCGATCACTTGGCTTGAATGACACTTGATGACCTTGTCGCGACCTTTAAAATTTTTGGTATCAACAATCGACCTCACCCTCCAAGTTTCATGTCCATACACTAATGTTTACCCCATTTGACCTCCTTTGACCTTAAATGACCCCAGATGACCTTTGATCCACTAACCAATACAAACTCGGTCTTCGGAAGGTCAAGGGGCACTCACCCACCCACCAAGTTTCAGGAACGTGCGATACTCGGTCTCTGGGAAAATAGACGCGGTCAGACAGACAAACCACCGGCATTAATATATAGATAGTAATGTGCATGGAAGAATGACATGTCCTAGTTTTGTTATCAAAAGACCACTTAGGTATCGGTACCAATTTAATGGAAGATACTTTGATTTGTAGTATAACAATATTATTATATACTAGGCGGTCCCCGGGTTTCGCGATCACCTGGGTATCACGATCACCTGGCTTGAATGACCCGGCATCAACAATCAACCCCACCAAGTTTCATTTCCATACACCATCGTTTGCCCCATTTGACCTCCTTTGACCTTGAATGACCCCAGATGACCTTTGACCACTAAACCGATAAAAAAACCTCGGTCAAGGGGCACCCACCCCAACAAGTTTCAGGACACGCGCGCCCCTCGGTTTCCAAAAAAATAGACCGGTCAGGACACACAGACAGGATAAGACCACGGTAATCAAAAATGTAAATCATTTGGGTTATGGTCTTTTGGGGGAAGAGTTTGGGGAAGGATTTCAACAAACCACGGTAGAGTGGAGGAATAATTTTGACTTTCTGGGAGAATAGACACCCGTGATGGGGTGTTTAGTTCTCAAATACAAATAAAATTATCAATTTCCATATTAAAACCAGTTGAATTCAGTTACTGGGTCACCTTTCTTACCTCTCATGTATGCCAATTATTTATTTTTTTCTGTACAGGAGTGTAAGAGAGCCTATGTGCGGCCAGCCAAAGTAGTACCGCTTCTCCAACTACTATGGAAGGACGGCAAGGTATAGTAATCAGCTATTTTAATCTTAAAGGTGCAACGAGAGATTTTGGGGCACCCATATATTGTGTCATATGTAGTGATTTCATATAGATAAGACCCCCCCAATAGATTTCTTACCTTGTCTTTGGTTAAAGAAAGCCTTGAAAGTGAAACTAAAGGCCCCCCGATTTTCATGTGCTAATTTGCAATCTAAAACATAGGCTGGAATGTAGAATGTGTTCTTATATGAATTAGAAATATCACAAAGTTTGGTAACAAAGAAATATTTTTCCAGCTTAATCATTTCACCTTGGGACATTTAGGATAAAAAGCTTCACATTGGTGCAAAAAATCAGAATTCATATTTTTAGGACACCTGTTATGTGAATGCTCTTGTTGCTCTTAAATGTTTGATCAAACCATGTACAGCAACTTTTGTGTCATTCTGATAGTTTGCTTCACTGTCCAAAGAAATGTAGTAATTTATATTTTTTATGGTTATTTTGATCAGCTTTGTCAACCCATTCCGAGTCTTCAGGAGACGCGTGCTCTAGCCCAAAAGTCACTGAACATGCTGCGAGAAGACCACAAGAGGGCGCTAAACCCTACCCCTTACAAGGTATTGTAATTCCACCTATCTACCCTGCAGTTATATGCTGCAATTTTGATGCAGGCAAAATGAGTGCTCCATACACTTGGTCTCTGTTTAGGATTTTTTTTCATTTTTTAGGAAAATCATTACGAAATTTGAATCGGGCATCGGCAAGAACCGTCATTTTCCCGCAAATTTAATAAAAAATGAGAGCCGGTGTAACTACATAGCTACTCCACAGCCATGCAGACAGCCGCTATGTGTACACTATCCATCTTGGGCGACTAAAAAACATGAAATCCTGACCTAGCTGCAAGTGTACGTCTAGTCGGCAGGTAATCCGTGTCTACTCGGAAGTAGCTATGTGGCTACTTTATGAAGAATTTGGCCGAGTAGTAAAAGACAATACAATGCACATGTGTATATAACCAGAAAAATAATGTCAGATGATTGACACACATTCCATACTATATCATCTCATATATAAAATGAGCAGGAACCAGTGCTATTGTAGGAATCCTCCTTAATAATTAACGAGACATGAGGACATTTCCAGAAAGAAGCACCCTCAATTTATTTTGAACCCGGGTTTTCTGCATATTGGAATGCTTACTAGTGTATTAGATCACACCTGAAGTGAATAAGCCGAATACGCCTTCTTTATGTAATAAGACAATGATTTAATATTTTCTAAATTAAAGCATGGTTTCTTATAGGGATGGTTAGGATAGCAGTTAAGTTCAAAACAATGTTTGCAGTTTTCTTTTGTACTTGTTTGTGCAATAAACATTCCAAAACGTTGGTTGGTGGTGTACAATCAATCCAGTGCAATTTTAAAGAAATTTATATCCTAAAAAGGTCTCCTCCTGTCACTTTAAGAATAACAGATAAAGTGGTCTAGTAAAACGGGATTAGACCAGTTTGTTGACTTCCATCAACTTTCTATATATGTTGTTTCACTTTTAGGTCTCTGTCAGTGATAATCTGTATCAATTTCTGCATGAACTATGGCTTAATCACGCTCCTATTGAAGAGCTGCGATAGCAGGTTTGTACGACTAATTCCATATCTAATGAATTTTCAAAGAGGATCTAGGTACTACATACATGTACTCTGTATTGGTTGGTTTGCTTGTGTCATACGTAGCAGATTATAAGCACAGTGATAGCATGCCCTTTATGACAATTTGTCGGGTGCGTCACTTAGTGACGTATTTGCAAAGTACGCATTTCAGGAAAAATGGCTTTTTTAAAATTTTACGATCTTAATTTGCTCTATACTGTTAACTAAAGCATATATTTCAATTAAAACCTAAAAAAATCGCTAAACTAAGTTGAATTTCAAAAATGTTTAACAGGGCATTTCCTGATCCACAGCCTAGTCCCCCCGACTTAACTTCGAAAAAGTTGAGATTTTTATATCATCTGAACCATTGGCTTAAGTATAATGTGTGCCTAGTCTTACGTACAAATTTGATCTATTCGGGAAGAAATTCGTAATTTTGTATTTTCTATCCGTTAATGGACAGAAACTACAGCACAGTGGAAAATTTTGGAAATAACTTTTTGTCTCAAGGATATCTAGTGAACCATGAACAAACATGAAGGTGCTAGGATCACAAAAAAGTCTGTGTACGTTTTACTCCATCTGTTTTAAGAAAGCGAAGACCTCGGAAAATGTATAACCGTACATTTATTGGCATCCCTGAATTTTGTTAGTGTTTATCTACATCATGGTTTTAATTCTCGGTCAATTTGATCCCTACCTATATATTTAGGTTTCCTATATGAGTGAATTTATTTTGTGTATATTTAGTGTTTTAATTTGAATAGATTTTATGTTTTCATTGTGTTTGATCTTATTTGTTATATCATTTGTATATTACGGATCAGTGGAAGAACAACTGTTTTTAATGTTGAATCTGATTATACCGTGTTGAAATAAAGTTTTGAATTCTCATTTGCCTGATCGATTAGAACCAGAGAAATGGAGATATGTGTAGGGAATGTGGACAATATAGCAAGGTCATATGACTATTGTATTTGTGCATGCTCATGTCTAATAATTTTCACTGTGAATAATAGTATTTGAGTGACGGCCGACTAACTGCTCAATAAAATTAATATTGGTCAACCAAGATGGAATACATTTTCGCTCGTATCTTCCAAACCAAACATCCTTTAGCCTAAACACCAAAGTTTTCCGTTTTACGGAGGAAAACGCGAAAAAAAATTCATGGAATCGGCAATTTGTAACACGGAAAATGGAAATGTGAGCCAAACTCAGAAAATAGTTCAATAATTGTAAAATATTGTAAAAATCTGGCAAATGATGACAAAATAAAACCAATGTGTTATTTACCATGATTTAAAGCACAATTTTAAACATTGTGGATAGTTATTTACCAATTCTGTTAAGTCATTCTACAATCCCGATGACCCGTGGCCGATAAAAACTTTTATACAGCACAAACAACTGCACTACCAGAAGCAGAACTTACAGCTAAAAATAGAACATTGTTTTGGCACGCAACCAAGTCACTGCGCAAGCGCCATGGCCCGGTTGTCACAACTGAATAATTAATTATGTCATCCAGGGCATGCAGTGATCGAGGGAAAAGCACATGGTCGGCCGGGGTCATTGCTGCAGGCTGTAGCATAGCATGCTCGAGGCAATGTTTTGATTTTTGATCAAGGTATGACACCACTCTCACAATGTAGAAACAAAAAGCGAGCGCAAAACTTGGGTTTGACTTTATCGCTAAAATGTAGAGCAACATGTAGCAGAAAACCTTTTGAGAAAATGAATTGAGCACAAAACAATTTCTTATAAATGTTGAATTTCATTGGGGTCGTGGAGGGTCGACTTTTGTGAACACTCGATGACTGGGTGACTGATAATGCAGGTACGTTAGACTGTAATATGGTCATTTTCTTTGATTTTTCATGTTAACAGAAAATCTGTGAAAATCGGGTTTTGTAAAACGGAATACAGAACGGATTTTGACTTTTGCAAAACGGTAAACTTTGGTCTTTACTTAAGCCCAAAGATTTCACAGATGAGAAAAATAGTAGTACCTGCTTCAGAAACCAAAATTGTGATCACTTCCGTAAAATCTTGGGTTCTGGGGATGCGGCTATTAGTGATCAGGCCTTTTAAAGGTGCATTTTGTGATTTCAGCACCTTATGTTTTATTCCTTGTTCACTGAATATCCTTGATAAAAGCTTTATTTCACAAAATTTGAGTTGATCCCGATCTTGCTGTCTTGTTTTTATGGGCAATTGCTGGTTTCCCACAGTCCCATAGGCCATTGTGCTGTAATTTCTGTCCGTTTATGGACAGAAAATACAAAATTGCAAATTTCTTACAGGTATGATTGAATTTGCAAGTAAGATTAGGTTCATATGATATAAAAATCTCAACTTTTTTTTAGGTAAGTTGGGGGGACAAGGTTGTGGATCACAAAATGCCCCTTCAATTCATGTTATTTTTTAAACCAGTTCAAATCGGCTAGGATAATAGGCTCTATTCAAGTTTTGACCAAGTCAGGCATTCCTAATATAGAAATTTGGCTGGGATAATTATACAGCAAAAAATTACAGATCTAATTGTTCCTTTGTATTACATAAAGGCTCTTTCTGGTCAAGAGCACCCCACATTAGAGGTCCATGACTCAATCGCTAACAACCTCCCCAGAACCCCAGATTTTAAAGGAAGTGGTCACAATTTTGGTATCTGAAGAAAGCTATTATTTTCTCATTTACCTTCTGAAATCTTAGGACCAACAGGTGCTTGGCTTGGATGTTTCAAGCAAAGAGGTGCCCCATTTTGGTTGACCAATATCAATTTACACAGTATTCCATGGGCTTACAAAATCACATTTTTAGCTCATATCAAAACGGATTGCAATAACGGTATATGCAGATTGGTTATTGGGTCATTCAACCAAGATTGAAATTTTATAGTTAAATCGGGCCATCCCTCTTTAACACCACATTTGTATGAACACTGGTGACTTTGGAAAAGAAGAGTTGTTCAGCTAAAATGGTAGCTTTTTCAAGCTTTTTATATCAGCAGTACTGTAGGTCATTCTTTTTTTTTCTATTTTCAATTGCAGATTTGTTATGTTTTAATCATTGAGCTGCAGTACGGCATCATCTGCTATACAAAGAAAGAAATTACATCATGTAATGAATTTTGTATATTTTACATGCATATTAATGAGCTAATTGACATATTAGCTCTGATTGGCTCATTCTAAAAAGTGAAGAGTTCTACAAAGATCCAATTGTCAAATTTGACGACGAAACGTGGTATGTGAGTAGGGTGATATGCAAGTAATACCATGCACAGTGTCATCACATTTTGTGCATATATAGGAGCTCAATTTACATATTTGCTCCCCACCAGGGGGATCTTGCAAGTTATAACTTGCAGGATTTTGTACTTTCTATTTGTGTGCTTAACTATATGCTCCTTTGGAAACAAAGTACCAAAAAGCTACGTACTTATCATGCAGAATTCTTTTTATATTTTCTATTTATATAGTATATACTTATATGAACTAAAGACTAGCTGCAAATATATATATCTCAGCGAGAAATTTTTACAAATTGGCAAGGACCACAGCATTTTGTTAATGTTAGAGTTTATTTCTTACAGTTACAAACAGTTTGTCTCACATAACTCAACATGCAATTTGGCAGGTGCCATTTTTTGTCAAAAAGATGGCTGCTAAGTTGCACACCACTAACTCAATGAAAAAAAGAATTCAACAGAGCTCTTTTTTCATTCTAAAAACGGTGTAATAACCCTTTGGAGTTTTTTTGCCAAATGAAGTATGCCAAGACAAACCTTTGTTTTTTATTTTTGTGTCGTCTGCAAATTGCAGAAGGCACATACTAGGGAATGTACTAATACTCTGGGCATATGTCTGTGTATCTGTTTGTGTGTGTTGGGTGGTTCTGTGGTCAAATGTTCACCCTTAATATATTGCAATGCCGTGGTGGAGTTCCGTAATGGCTACAATGATATATCTTGGTGGAAAGGAGGGGGCGGGAGGGGTGACCTGTTGGTGACCTCATGTGACCTCATGTGACCTTGGCTCCATTCACAAACCGGGGACGTCCAGACGACACTCGCGGTCCTTGGAACGACAATTGATTTTTTAAGCCTTATTATAAAGAAGTTAATTTCATGCATGCATCGGATATTTTGTGAATTGCTACCACTGTGCCAATATTGTCAGAAATGGTTTTTTTTACTAAAATATTTTTATTTAAATATTAGTACTATAATAACCTCTTAAAATTAATCATATGTAAGTTTTAATTAAACAGATGAATGCCAAAGAATATTTTTTTCAACTATCGAACCCGAAGATAACGAGTATATAAAGAGTATGCTGTTGATGGAGTTACACACTAATTATCATTAAACACATGAGTATAATCATAGAGTACAACATTTGAAAAGGGCCCTTTAAGTTGGCAAGTATATTATGTCCATAATTTATGTACTTGTCTACCCCCCCCTCATGGTTGTCTCAATTTTACTGTGTTCAGGAAATGTATGAAAGCTTTTGAATCCAGTCATTTAGAAATCATACATTAGCTCTGTTATGTTAGCTGCTTGCTTCCGTAGGCTTTGTTCTTCCATAAGACCATTGTTATTTTTTAGTACATATGTGAATACATAGTGGATCTACAAATTACCCAGATAACTTACTTCTCTCCACCAACACACTAAAAACCTTCCCGACCTGCGCCACACCTTCCCACTCTGCGATCACACCATGTTCCCACGCTGATCAAACCATGTTCCCCAACTCTGATTCAACCATGTTCCCCACCTCTGATCAAATCATGTGTCCCACTCTGATCAAAACCAGTTCCCCTCTGATCAATCATGTTCCCACTCTGATAAACCATGTTCCACTCTGATCAAACCATGTTCCCACTCTGATCAAACCCATGTGTCCTTCCACTCATGGGGGGGGGGGGGGGGGGGGGGCTGATCCCCCATGTCCCACTCTGACTCACAGACCATTTTCCCACTCTGAGCAAACCATGTTCCCACTCTGATCAAATCATGTTCCCACTGTTATCAAACCATGTTCCCACTCTGATCACACCACATTGTTCCCACTCTGATCAAACCATGTTGCCCACTCTGATCAAATCCATGTTCCACTCTGATCACCCATGTTCCCACTCTTTTCAAACCGTGTTCCCACTCTATCACATCATGTTCCCACTCTGATCAAACCATTTTCCCACTCTGATCCAACCATGTTCCCACTCTGATCAAATCATGTTCCCACTCTGATCAACCATGTCCCACTCTGATCAAACCAGTTCAACTCTGATCAATCGGTTCCCACTCTTTTGATCAAATACATGTTCCACTCTGACAAAGAGGTTCCCACTCTGATCCAAACAGTGTTCCCACTCTGATCAAACCGTGTTCCCACTTCGATTTAAACCGTGTTCCCACCTCTGATCAAACCGTGTTCCCACTCTGATCAAATCATGTTCCCACTCTGATCAATCATGCTTCCCACTCGGACAAAACAGGTCACACTCTGATAAACCATGTTCCCACTCTGATCAAACCATGTTCCCACTCTGATCAAAAAATGTTCCCACTCTGATCAAACATGTTCCCACTATGATCAAACCATGTTCCCACTCTGATCAAACCATGTTCCCACTCTGATCACACCATGTTCCCACTCTGATAACACCATGTTCCCACTCTGCGATCACACCATGTTCCCACTCTGATAACCAATGTTCCCACTCTGATCAACCATGTTCCCCCTCTGATCCAAACCATGTTCTCACACTGATCACCACCATGTTCCAATTATGATCAAATCATGTTCCCACTCTGATCAGATCATGTTCCCCCTCTGATCAACACCATGTTCCATTGATAAAAAACCATTGTTCCCCACATCTGACAAACCAGGTTCCCACTATGATCCAAACCAGTTCCCACTCTGATCAACCAATGTTACCACTCTGATCAAACGTGTTCCCACGCTGATAACAAGAAACCGTGTTCCCAATCTGATCAAACCATGTTCCCACTCTGATCACACCGTTCCCACTCTGATCAAACCATGGATTCCCACTTGAGCATAAATCAGTGTTTCAAGCTCTGATTTCAAACCTGTGTTCCCACCATACTGATCAAACAAGGTTCCCACTCTGAGCAAACCACTGTTGGCGCCGACTGCTGAGCACACCATGTTCCACTCTGATCACACCATGTTCCCATTCTGATCAAACCATAGTCCCACTCTGATCACAAACCATGGTTCCCACGTCTGATAAAAACCATGTGCACACTCTGAATCCAAACAATGTTCCCACATGATCACACCATGTATCCCATTCTGATCCATGACAAAACCCATGTTCCCACTCTGATCAAATCGTCGTTCCCACTGGATTCAAACCATGTTCCCAACCGTTGTATCACAAATCGCATGTTCCCCACGTTGATCACACCGTGAAGACCCACTCTGATCCCACACATGTTCCCACTTGAATCACATCATGTTCCCCCAGCACTCATGATCAAACCATGTTCCCAATCTGATCAAACCATGTTCCCACTCTGATCCACACCATGTTCCCACTTTGATCAAACGATGTTCATATTCCTGACTTCAGATATGTTCCCACTCTGACTGCACACATTGTTCCACTCTGATTCAAGAACGTGGAGTGTCCGTATTCTGATCAACTATGTTACCCACTCTGATCACACCATGTTCCCATTCTGATCAAACCGTGGTCCTATTCTGCTCAACTATGGTCCCACTCTGATCAAACCTGTTTCCAGGGTACCTCTTATTGGAAGACCCTCTAAACAAGAACATTAAGAATCTCAACTTAAAATGAATTTTCTATAAAATTGCCAATAACAAATTTAGTGTGTATGTTGTTATTATTTTGTTATGCTATATTTAAAGCAATTTGCTCATATACACTAATAAAAGTGCTATATATTGAAAATTGTGTGGGCCATTCTTCGATCACATTTGTGACCTAAAACAGGTAGTTAAATTCTTATTTCAACTGTTTTGTCAACGTATCCAATCTGTTTATAATTCATTAATTATAAATATCTTGTTTCCAAACTTAACCCAAAAATGTTGTTTCCATTTTCGCTGGATTGGGTTATTTGTCAGGGGACCAAAGTTTGGTCACATGTGTGACGTTCTGAATGTCACCACATGGCCAAACTTTATTTCCCCTCTTCGGGGTTGGGACTCATTTATTAATCATATTCAAAATCAATAACGATTGGTTACCTGTACCAAAAACAGCATTGGGTGAGAATGGACCTTATATAAAGTTATGTTACATATATTTATTTGTTTATTTTATATTTAACTTTGTGTTTCATGAAATTAGGTTGGTTGTGTATTCTTCGTAATTTGTATAGTTTCAAAATAATTTTATAACTTAAATTTGGCGATAGAGACTCATGTGGACTGTTAGGATTTGCGATGTATCAAATTTGATCCGGGTAGGGAGTGTTTTAGGTGCCTTTGTCTACAAAAGTGACAGTCCAAAGAAATAGATGGTATGGACCATGCGATGTTGTTTGACAGTGCAACGAGTGAATACTCGGTGTGTGCATTTACCGGTGAAATCTTAGGGCAAACGCATGTTTGGTTTGGTAGTTTGACGTGATGAGTGAAGATGTGCCCTATTTGGTAAAACCAATATTATCTTTGCATATATCTATGCAGTTTAAAAAATAATGTTTTAAACTCTCACATCAAAAAAAGGATTGAAATATCGACACAGAACTCTGCAGAGATTTGGGGTATGGGTGTCGGGTCATTCAATCAAGATGAAAACTTTATATATTGGTAGGCGATCCCGACATTATTTACTTATAAAGTCGTGAGCTAATTTGGGCGCCATAACGAGGCACCACAAGCTTAAGATTAAAGGTGGGTGACCCGATTGAAAACTCTATCCCCTCACTTAACACCATCCAAATTGAGGGGGAATTTTGGTATCAGAAGAAGTCACTAACATAACAGTGGAATTACTTTATGTGAGGGAGAAAACTTATGAAAATCTGACCATGGTTAAGGTCACCCACCTTTAAGAAATAACTTTTAACTTATAATATTAGTGATCATATTGCAGAGAATTTAGTTGCATAATTTAGACCCAAATTCTCATTAATGCACACAATGCCCTGTTTTCAAACCTTGTGATGTTTTACATACCTTTATAGATTATTTGTGGTGATCTTCTTTGTTAAAGGCTGCATCAGAGTTTCCCATGAGGGACCGCACTCAATTTCAAAAAATCGTGTTTTTGCATGTACATAATGGTTGTCATATTACTAATCATTGTGTGAAATAACTAAGCTCAAATCGAAGTCCTTCATATAGAAGTTCACAACTTTGTAAAAATTCCAGACTGGAATTTTTGTTATACACGGTATCCTCTGCACTGTTATTTATACTGTGCATAAATGTTTATTGCAGAAAAGGAAAAATCCGATTTATCTCTAACGTTGGAATGAACATTTAATGGTTTGACTATCTTTAGTTTTTGATGACTATTTTTAATTTCTACTCAAAATAATTATATTTCGAAAGTCTCTGAGTTAGTCGGGTTAAATCAGAATCCCATTCTAGAAGTTTGAGGAAGAAAGGTTTGAAGATGTTTTTCTATAGTTTGGAAGGTGCTCTGATCGGAATGTTTGGGTCCAACCTTGGGAAATGTGGCGAACTTTGTAAAATAAAGAGGGGGTAAAATAGTACAGGGGTAAATTTGAAATCAAGTCCAAATGTGTTTAACTGTACACCAATGTATTTGTCTCATTATAAGCATAAAAAAAGGGGTAGTTGTCTAGGTCCGACCTTAGTTAAAAAGATACAGCCCATTAAGGTTCAAGGTCATCCCAGTGCTCGATTGTTGAAAACTGTGTCAATGTCAAATTGTTCGTCTTGCCTTATATTACAATGTTTGTTTGGGCATTTGGTTTCGTAATTCCTGGCAAAAGTACAAGAGTCTACAGGGTCTATAGGGGTCACCAAAACTTGACCTCAAATTGTATAACAGAGCTGTCACCCAAAGACATGAAATTGGATTTTCTGCTTCAGTTTGACCAGGGCAATAATTTGACACCCAGTTTTGCAAACCCCAAATCTGAGCACTGGATAGTTTTTGCCCCAGAATGACCTGGAACCTTATCGGGCTGTAGCGAGTAACTAAAGGTTGGAACCTGTAACAAAACTATACCTTTTTTATCCATATAATGAGACAATACATGGGTACATTTAAACACACCAATTTGACTTGATTCAAAAATTTACCCCTGACTAATTTTACCCCCTTATTTTACAAAGTCCCCCACATTTCCCAGAGGTTGGACCCAAAAGTAATTCTGATTCCGAACCCTTCAAACTATATAAAAAATCTTCAAACCTTCTTTCCCCAAACTTATAGAATGGGATTCTCGTTTATAACCTACTAAGTCAGCCTTTAAGCATCTACATCAATTTGCTGTTAGAAATGCTATGTAATTGCCCCAGCAATCAGTCCAAACCAATCACAGGATTAAGATAAATGCTATAAAATGAAAGCTTCAATTTGCATGCTATAAAGCCTGTCTGTGATTTGTTTGTACGAATTGCCCAGAACAAAAATCCTATACGTGGCACATTAAGCGATTTGAAATTAAAACAGGTTTTTTTTTAAACCAATTTAATGCTTCACCAGGCGATGTTGAAATTAGATGAAAGCCAATCAATATCATTTAAAAAGTTGAAATCCAGTTAAACACACAGTACTTAATAGTGTATTAAAAATGTTATAAAAGTGATGTGTAAGAAACCAGTTTGAAATAAGTGGCATGCCATTTTGTACTGTTTTAATGAAGAAATTGCCTTTAAGTAATCAGTACTGTGCAAGGATATTTACAGATCCATGCCCAATATGCCATATGTTTTGATATTTGTTGACCACCGGCTATAGCTGGAGGACGAGTAATTTCGTAGTCCTGCTGTATGTGTACACACTGACAAAACTATTGCAACATGCAGAAAAAAAATTTCATAATCACAAAATAATTGCAAAGTTGCACCAGTGGTTCTTAACACCACACCTACGCATGGAATGTCAAAGTTGTTTTGTAAACCAAATGTTTCTCAGAATCCTGGAGTGCAAAAAACATTTTTAATTGAATGCCATATTCCCTAAACATGGCGGATTAAAAGGAGCAGGCGATCGAGACTTGCGATGGCACCCCAGAAGGAATACAGCCACAGGAACGACACAAATGACTCCCAAATAGCCGCTAAATGAATTGTAGGGTTTGTTAGGATTTACTCTAAAATGTTTACGTGAGAAAAATGCAGGCTTGTGGACCAGAAATGAGATAACGTCAATGGAGGACAGTGGTCTTTAAAAACGGAAAAAAATGAGACATCCCGATGAAATTTGAATGAAAATCCATGGTTTAGCGCAAATCATGCCTCTGAAACTTATTCAATTCCTCTCTAAAAACAGTATAATTGTCAAAGGTATGAATAAAAAGTTCTTTTTCAAGTTACACATGACCACCTTTTGTGCCAGATTCAATTTACCCGAGTCACAAAGCATGGACTTGCTTCATATTCAATTTTTGTTTTATTATTCCGGTCCACACACAAGCACGGCAATTTTATCCCGTAAACATTTAGAGTAAACTCCAACGATTCATTAACTAACTATTTTGGAGTCATTTGTGGCGAAGTTCCTGTGTCTGTATTCCTTACGAGTGCAATCGGACAAGCTATCTATCCGCACAGTCTTTTATTCGCCATGCCTTTTAGGGGAACATGGCAATCAATAATGTTTCGCTCTAGGATTTGGGGCTAGTGATACTTTTGTTTAAAAATACACACTTTGGCATTCAATGCCCCATACGTGTGTTAAGAAACCGATATTCAATTTGAAACATTTTTGTTTTTTTTTTTCTGGGAATATGAAATTTTTTTTCTGCATGTCGCAATACTGTTTGTACAGTGTTGTACTATGTGTGGTGTGTGGTTGGGTTTTTGTTTTTATGGTGTGTGTGTGATAAAATGTTAACCAGTAATTTGAATGTCTCTTTGCTATAATTTGATATAAAGACCAAGTTCCCTTTCCAATCGCTATGCCTTGTTCTTTCCTGTTTTCTCATTAAAACCCTTAACTTATATTGTTTAGTGAAACATAAATTTTCTTAAACTAAAAACACAACATGTATTTAATTAGAAATACCCCCCCAAATTAGTACTTGGAAATAATGTAGAAAAGATTCTGCCTATATCTTTTTACAGAAATAGACTGTATTCACAAAAGTTGTTTGGAATTATCCTTCGATGTGCGCGCCATGTAGGAGGGTCTGGGTCAGAGGTCATCTTGGGTTCATTGTGGTAACAAATTGAATGTGCACTTTTTATTTTTGCATGCGGAAGGACTGCAAACTAAAGGCAATCATGGTGGTCCTCCAATATTCTCTGAATATAGTACCCCAAAAGCCAAAAAAAGGCAAAAGCCAAAAAATGGAGAAACCCATTTTAAATAATTTTAAGCTTAGATTTTATTTTTATAAACGTAGTAATTGAGTAAAATTTTTGTCTAATTATATGTTTTGTATATTAATGAAATGATATGCTATCATAACACATATATTTATTAATTGAATATATTTTAAATGGTATTACATACAAGTGAATGAGCAGCTGTTTATACCAGAGGGAACACTTAGGGGCAAATTAAAATACACAGTAAAGGCTGTTAGGAATATAGGTTGCAGTACTAAGTCGGTTTCATTGGTTTCATTTACAAAATGTTAAGGTGAATCTTTGCCTTTGGCAGGCATTGTTACTTGCAAGTAGTAAACTTAAGCCAGACTAAGCAATCCTTTAGATCCAAACATTTCATGCCTGCTTAGTGATGTTTACGTAAGAATTTAAACTTCAGTAGGAACGAAATTGCTGCTTGGATGAGGTGAGCAAAATCCCAAGGTCCCTTAGAATTGATCACTGCCTACGTAGCATTTTTTTCGGCGTTGCACACAAAGGGTTTCACCCGTGGCAAGCAACCCTCTTCATTCCACCAACTCGGTCTACTACTGTATATTTTTGTGTTTTCTTCCCTACACACCATGAAAAAATATGATTGAATAAATTCACTTAAGAATCGCATACAAGTGTAATATGTCCATAGTATGCTTTTGTGAGATATTGGCCCGATTGATAATTATGGCCCTGGCCCCCATTATGTCCGGAAGTATAAAATTTCTGGAAAAATATTTGTCAAATATACTCCAGGAGCATATTCGAATATACTCCTTGTAAGCTATTTGATGACAGTATCAGGAGCAATATACCATTTGATCTTGGAGGCATGTGCAGTAAATTGAACTGTGCTCCAGATACTTGCGCTCCAGGACCATATTTTCGGGCATAATTGACACAAAAGGGGGTTCGCTACTGGCACGCGAAGGGTTTTTGTTGCCGTGCTCTTAGGTGTGTTCAGTAATATGCTGCGGGACATACTCCTTTCTACTTTCCGACCTTTTCACCCATTCGTTTAGATGTTATTTGCAGTGATAAAACACCTCAGGACCTTCACAGAATACTTGCCAAAGACACGTATAAATAATGTGTTTTTTGTAAACCAACAAACACGATAAAAATAAAAACTACCAAAAGATATATTAGACAACGCCTATGTACATTTATTGACTTGTGTCATTGCAAACTCTGATAACCTATGCACTCCATTAACATGTAAATTCTACAATATCTCCCACTCTAAAACAAATTCCAAATTCAACTGCCGACGCCACATCTCAAACCAGTTTTGAGAAGACATTGTTTACTATTCATTACACCATTGGGGTGTGTGTGGTCTGGCAAGTGAAAACCAAAGTTTTAACGAGGACATGGCACATTTTAAAAATAGTGCGCCTAAGATTTCAAAATTGATATTTTTGCATGGTTGTAAAGCTTTTTATACATTATCCCTAACCTGAAATGATTAAGAC
The DNA here is from genome assembly GCA_023653785.1 of Ophioderma brevispina. Classification (NCBI taxonomy): domain Eukaryota; kingdom Metazoa; phylum Echinodermata; class Ophiuroidea; order Amphilepidida; family Ophiodermatidae; genus Ophioderma; species Ophioderma brevispina. Next base: position 24,712 of record JAMKCH010060635.1, read on the forward strand.
CAAATCAGATCAAACCTCCTTAACGGTTAAACAGAACGATTTTATAATGAATGTCGCTGGCGACATTAATTCAGAAGATACAGTAATGGCTTTTAACACAAGTAACACGCACGGCCGTATGCATGTTTACCCGACATGAACGCGTTTGACCGGTCTGTGGCCCTTGTGGTTTTAATATCATGAGTGCGGTTACTATGTATTCATGTAATAACACATTTATTGATTAAAGTAATAGAAAACTTAAAAGTTAGCCTACAAATTACCTGGATTACCTGGATGTATTTAAGCTCTTATTAACGCCCATATCCGTTTTTTTTGAGTATGTTATTTATGTGAAAAATGTATCTCTATTCTTCCAATGGCTTAGACGATTAGTCTGCGAGCAAATTGAAGAAATTTTATATTTTAGTGAAAATGTGCCAGTGCCGCCTTTAAATCCGGTGGTTCTGGTCCCCACTAACCGGGGGTGCCAGATTCACCTCACCTTCACAGCAGTATTGCTGTGTGAGGATTTAATGGAATAAAAGATAATTGTCCGGATGCCTTCTGGCACCACATCCGAAGGTTCGACTGTGGGCCTAGCTTTTGGGCAACCATGCAAGGCAACATGTGCCGGATGGCCAACCTTAGCTCTGACAGAGCTGAAGCCCTTGTAGGTAGATTTTCTTTTTCATTCTACTAGGGCAACCGCTACCCTTCTCAGGCAAATTAGGACAAATGATACCTTAACCCAAAGCTAATGGGAAAGCATAATTTTCTCCTAGTGTCAGTGAAATGGAGGGCATTACACCATAAGTCCGTAACTTTTTACTTATGGACTCTTTCTACATACAAAAGTCTAACCTAGGTATCACTGTTTGGAGCATCCTGGGCAACTATCCACTTAGCGTAAATAGGATAGATAAATTGGATCCATGCCCCCAGAATAAAAGATTTTCTCGAATGGAACATCTTAGGGAAGTCTTTGCCAAGCAGAAGAGAGGTAGACACCACGGGCTACAGGGTGACCTCTTGTGTGAGCTCGATGAAATAAAATGGTGCTTTATATGTGGGCTTACTGCAGTATTTCAACCACAATATCTTTTTCACAGAACTTAGACAGAGCTGGTGTGACAGGCCCACCACTGCTGGTTTCAGTAAAAGATAGGTCAAATAGGTACAGTCGGTTCTCTATTGAGGGCCAAATGTTCAAGAGACTGTCCCACGTTGACTTGCGGTGGTGGTACCTTGGGCTCAATACTGGGGCCCCCGCTTATTTTTACAACATTTCTCCTTCCTGGAAATATGCAGGTACAATTTGTTGTTCTACATTTATTGCTGAAGGCACTCAGAATCTATAATCACAACAAATTTAACATGAGAGAAAACAAGTATTGATACACCCTTAAAGTTGCGAGTAACCACTTGTCATTACACCTCTGAACTCAGTTCGGAACTTGGTGTTATCATAGGACTAAGATGGATGATGAAAAAAAACTGAAAAGGCCCAAGGTTAAAGTCGAGGGGGAAGTAGAGAACCGTCTGTGGTCCACATGCCAGTAACTGCTTGCCAGTGAAGCCAATCTCTACACCATCAAACACCACTCTTTCACCTCACATCATTCCTCAAGTATTCACATATCATGACTAGAGGCCACAGAGCAGGCTTTTTCTAGGGTCTGCACTGAATAATAGCTTCATTAAATGTGGAGGGTTTTTCTAGCAAAAGTAACATTGCGGACATGTGTCAGCACAAATCTCCAATGCGATGTCTGCATTGAAACCCACAGAGGACCTGGGTAGTCATTGCCAACCATTACAGGAATGGTCCCTTGCCATCTGGACAACAAACATGAAGTCCTCACCATTGAGCCAGCTCTGTCATAGTAATACCAGCTGTACAACCTCCATCAGTAGATGTCAAGCACCCTCAATTCAAACTCGGGAATTCCACCAAACCATCATTTCTCTCATTGGCGATTCAAAAGCCATAGACCCATGAAAGCCAATAAAGAGGACAAGCTGTCGAAGAATGGTTAGTCAACATCTACGTCTCCTTCCGACCCTAAGCTACCGCCCATCATTTTAAAGGGATCGTTGGGAGAGAGTACAATCCTGATCTCTGTTGTTAGCAAAACATCTCTAAACTGTGTAGCCAGGATTGTTCTGGATCCTTTCCACTACCTCAACATCGACCAATCATTATCCAAGTCAACGCTGTCCGTATACCAAGCAAAAGTGCCTTTTAAAGCGTCGCTTCCACTATAGGAAAGTAACTGGCACTGATTTAACTGTTGCTCTCCAAAACCCCCATATCTATGGACAACTTTGCACACGAGTGAACAAGAACTGCCCAGATTCATACCAGAGGCTGTAGGTCGAAATATAACCAGGCCCTTTTCCACAAGCAAGTGCTAGATAGCAGAGTATACTACCATGTTTGAATCTGATCCTTTCTCATCTGAACACTGCTAAAGTGAGAAGTTTGGAGAGAATACCCAGGAAAAGATCAAAATCTGGTATAACTTAAATCGAATCCACCGATATGAACCCCCACAACAGCAAGACAGCAGGGATCCAACAGAACCTCCACAGCAGCCAAATGTTACAACCAATCAAAACCAAGTTGCAGCCACACCATCTGCTTTTAAATTGCAAGTGCATCAAGAAGCCCACAGAAGAATCAAAATATACCGTAAGAGGTATAGTGGCGCCCTGGTTTCTCTCGACCCTTTAACATGTACTACATGGAAACCTCTATTGCTATAAACTTCAACCAGGAAAGGCAGCTAAGGTCTTGACAACATCTCACCTGAGCAGCTTACCAGCTTCGGCCCAGTTCAAAGAGTGGCTTCTGAGCTCTACAATTGCTTGCTGCCCTCATTTCCCACAGGTCCTAGGATCTGGAAAAACACTTGTTGTGGCCCAATCCCAAGAGCTATATACCAATACCACTCCCAGCTATAACTACAAGCTCTTTGGAAAGTCTCCTGCTCTACCTGTATCGCACATGTATAGACAACACCTCCTACCAACAAAGTCGGTGTGAAAGTAATTATAGTCTCCCGGGAGCCATTTTCGTGAAGAGTCAACTGAAATCGCTTGCCCTATTCTTTACCATTGTTAGCCGGATTGTGAGTATGGCGGACTATATCTACACCGGTTTCCGTCTGGCAAACCAACAACCAAGCCAAGTACTTCACTAACTAACACACATTGAGGTTTCGAGAAGGGGTCGGCCGAATTTTACCAGGACTTTTTTTAAAAAACACAGATGCTTACTCCGTTAAGATTTGGAACTCACCAAGGAAATCCGCTTGACTGAGTTCATTAAAGAATTGCTTGCAAACAGGATGTTCGTTGTTCAGCTACGATTGGAAGAAGAGCCGATGGCGTAGACTCAAGATTGCTAACCCCAGGGGAGTGTGCTCTTACCTCTCCTGTTCAACATCTATATCAATGACCAACCTAGGAGGGCAGGCACCTGCCGCGATGTCGTTTTATCTTAGCAGACGATCTTGGAATTGAGTCACAGTTTGTCGAAGAGAGACTCTCAAAAGTTGGATGAACTCACTCCTTATTATGTGGAAAACCACCTACTGCAAATCCATCCAAGACACAGACGTGTGCATTCCATATACGCAACCGTTAAGCCAAACGTCAGCTTAAAGTAACCTGGTCTGGAAAACCACTGGAGCACTGTGAATACCTGTCTATCTCAGATACCTTGGACTCACACGCTCTCTATAATACCAACATCAAGAAGGCGAAGAGTCAAGTATGTTCACGTTATAACATCTTCAACAAACTCACTGGCAACAAGATGGGGTGCTCGCCCCCATACCCTGCGATTCGACGACAACTCCCTGTGCCACACATGTGCAGAATATTCCTCCTGCCCCTGTATTAGAAAGATCAACCTATACCAAGAAGCTTGATCAGCATTAAATGCCTCTGACCGACTTACACAAATGTATTCGCCAACTCCAACGGAGAAAGATTATAATCCTAGCAGGAATGACGCCACCAGACATCCGGCGTAGTGTAGCGAGCCCCCACCCCCCAACCCAACCCCCGCGTGTTACCCCCCGCCTTGCCCCCCCCCAAGTATCTTAATGTGACAGCACCTATGTCGGCAGAAACAGCCCCCCATCCCACCCCCGAACCGCCTTAAATCCAGAACCCCCCCAGAAAGTTTCCTAAACAAAGTGAAACATTTTGAAAACAGTCTCAAGAGGGTCGCCGTGTGGAAAAAAAGATTGATCTCATCTATGGATTGAACCTGGGAGCATCTTCCACCTGGAGGTGACTCCTAATGGATCTGAGGTGGCGATTGATCGACAGCAGAACCTATGAGAAACACCCCAGAATCGACCCCGATCTAAGATTTCCTGCGGGAAGGTGTGCTACCTGGAAGCAGACAGGGGTTTCGCTTCGCGAAAGCATGTCGTTAAGTACTGACGTAGCCCTAGTTGCGACATAGGTTACTACTAAGATTTTTACGCGTTATTGAAACTTGGACGTAGGCTACTTGTGTTGTACGAGTAAGCCAGATTTAGATTAAAACTACGTGTGGTCATGAGTACACGAAGCACACTCGTAGTGTGTAGGAAGTGAACCACAAAATCGGTCCGCTCGTACACATTCCATCCATCTGCGCCCTTGAGCCAACCCCCCATCATCACTAAACAACAGCCCCATTTAGAGTTCCAGAATGAAGGGAGAGGCAGTCATGAACGCATCAACACAGCCTTATAACAGACTCGCCGATCTTTTCTTCAATTGATTCCCCCCCCCCTATGTAAATATTTCATATACATGCCGAAACCACCAATGTTTTGTGTATTGCGCAATGAAGCGAAATCGGTGCATACATAATTTAATGTTAACAAAACAGATTCAAAATGTTAAATGTTAATAAATATATATCTTGTTTTCTGTAAGGCATGTCATTCTATTCAAACAGGATTGACCCTATCATTTACATACGCACAGAAAAAAATAAGTGAAAGAAAAGAAAGAAAGAAAGAAAGAAAAAAGACAAGAAAGAAGTAAAAGAAAGAAATGTTTTTTTTTTTTTAAATTGATTTCATTAAAGGCTGATTCAAGATTTCAGAGCATGGCGCCGCGCGTCCTAATTTCTAAAAATAAAATCTTAAGTTTCCATGGACCAAAATTGCCTATCCATGCATACGGGCTAAACACACAAAAAACATTTAAAAAATTTTGAAGTCAGCCTAACAAAAAGTGCATGCAATTTATTCTGTCATCTTTGACCTCGTTCGAGTTTCGAATTCTTACAACTTATAAGTTGCCAATGTTCTGTCAATATTTGTTAGTAAGTGTATGTGTCTTGGTTCTTCGTCACTGCGTAACAGACCTTGTTCTGCTGGATTGCAGGCATTACCGTGCCTGCTAATATTCAGTCATGTCCTGTTTTAGTTATTGGAAATAGGCTGCCTATATATTTTTTAAATAAAATATTTTTTTATGTCTTTCCAACCATAAGAAGTATTGACTCCTAATGAGTGGAAAAAATTAGCCCCCCTCTTTGGTTCTGAAGCCATTGTCTTGGTGCCGGTGTAGCCTATTCAAATTACCAATGAAAGTACAGAGGCTAATTAATAACAAGCCAATATTTAACGCGGTTTCAACCAACCTAGGAGGAATTCTCATATGCGCAGGGGTAGTCCGAGGTACTGAACCGTCAATAAGTTTGCACTAACCCCAAAACCACACGTATGCTTCTAAATCCATTAATCGATATTACTAGAACGGCATTCAACACCGAATCGTACCTAATTGCACCCGAATTGCCACCACAAAATAGAAGACACCGTTATAATGATCCTAAGGTTATGCGAAAAAAGGATTCCTACGACTGTCAAGGTCCATTTCGCGAACGCAACGTACGTAGTCACAACTTGTAGAATTCGTAACAAGCGCTCAGCAAAAGTTCCCGTATATAATTACGATTCAAGTTTCGCGGTCGAACCCCAGGACACATGTGTTTGTGACTCAACCTCTACCCTGGGGTTCGGTGCGTTGGCTCCTACTATAACTTTTCGCTCCTACACCCTCTATCCCGCCCTTCTTCCCCCCCTCCTTCTTCTCTCCCCATCTTACTTTCCGCCGTCCCACCTTCTCCCTTCCTCACTCACTTCCTCCCTCTCCTCCCTCGCTTTACTCGTTTCTTACGTTTTTGTTTTTTATCTACCCTTTGCCGCATTTGTTTCTTTGCCACACACATGTAGATACCGTCGGTTTTTGTGGATCAGCACCGCAGACAATGGCACTCTCTTGGTGTGCCCACTGTTGGAAGCAACAGTGCACACAGAAAAGATTTTGCAGAATAGAAGTCAGTGAAGCAGCCAGACCTTGTGTCCATCTCTGCTCTGGTCATATTTGAGATCTACTGTGTTTGGATACGTTATTGTCGTGCTCCCAAATACCATTCTTAGAAAATTATTGCTCATATAGTGGGACTGTAAGTTACATAGATCTGCATGGCCGAAGATAGTACAAAATTAAAATAAAAACCTCTGGTAACGAGAGTGAGCCTGCAAAAGTTGACGAACATTCTCCAAGAAAGACATGTGAATATTGATGAAAATGCAACGTGCCACAGCCACATAGGGGTTCCAAAAATAAGTTCGCCTAAAATTCGAGGACATGCGTTGCATAACTTCACTTAGAACTGGGATGTTTAGACGAATTTTAACAAGTTGAAAGAGAGGGGATAACATTGGCTGCGACAAACGTTCGTGCTTTTCAAAAAAACACCTTTGGCATCAACCACACAACATGCTTTTTCCAAAAAAAAGATGGTCAGAAAAAGTGGCACTTTACCGTATTTAAAGTTCAAGTCGAGAAATGATCCATTTGCAACAATGATTATATTTCGTTTCTTTATTTGCGGTTCTTAAGTAAAATAAGCTTAATAACATGACGCAGAGGGCAAACAAAATAAACAAATATATGCAGGAAGAGTATGTAGCTGAAAGTCCACTATGTACACATAAAGTCATTTTTCTTTGACATATTGCTCTTTTTAGAATGAAAGAGGTAGGTGGTAATGTTTGAAATGGCTGTTTCAATTCACAATAAGCTTAATTGTTTTGTCATTTAGGGTGAGACTCAATAGTCAATGTTTCCTTCATCTGCACTGATGACATCATTGTAGTCTTTACACATGCTGTTTACCAATTTGCTAATGTTCTCTTGATTAATGTGGTTCCATGCTCGCTGGATAATTCCACTACGTTGAGCCAGAGTAGCGTTCTCCTTTATGTGTCGATCTGCTTCACATTTCACCTGGTGTTGCTTACACAAATCTCATCTCATTATTTTTGACTGCATATTTGTCTTGTTTGTTTGCCTATGCGTTAATGTTTTAAGCTTATTTATTCAGACCGCAATGCATATAAAGAAAGGAAATTAAATCGTTGTTGTAAATTGATAATTTCTTTACTTCAGTCCTTTGAATAGGGTAAAGTGCCACTTTTTCTGACAACATCATTTTTGGAAAAAGGGGATGTGTGTTGATGCCAAAAGTGTTTTTTGAAAAGCAACGACTTTTGTCGCAGAGCCAAATGTTTCCTTTCTTTAAAACTTTTTAAAATTTTCTAAACATCCAGTTCTAAGTGAAATTATGCAACGAAATGTCCTCGAATTTTAGGGGCAACTTATCTTTTGGGAACCCTGTATAATTGGTATAGGGAAATGCACCTAACTCGACTTTGTGAACTCATTTTTTGTGAAGCCTGTTTTGGATAGTATCTTTACAAAATGTAAATTACATTTGTCATCTTTCTATTAATACCAAAATATTATACTTTTGTGAAAAATCCATACAGGTACCTGCAGCTTCCAAAAATGTTCAGCCCAATTCGAGGGCAGACGCGCGAAAAATCGCCGAAAAAATAAAAAGCGCTCAAAATTGAAGTTAGGCAACATTTAATACTTAATATCATTTTGGACTCGATCTATTTCACTTGAACAAAATTCGAAACAAATTAATTTCTCAAAATTGAGCAGAGTGGGGGTTCGAACTTGCGCCGAGGAGAGATTAAGAAACATTCTTAACCACTTAGAGTAGCGAGGGATTTGTTGGCGATGTCGGGATTTTAATTCAATATAAACCTTCACGGTATATACAATACATACACGTAACAATAAAACGATCAACATCACGCCATTAAGTGAACTCTGGCTATCAAAGATGAAACTGTAATACATGAAAGTTAACTAAGGAAAGAAATTTTGCTTCCGGGAGATGCTCACACTCATCTTTTCTTTTTATTTTATGATTTGACCCAAACAAATTCCAAAAGAAGCAATTTTGGTGTTAATATACAGTGAAATTGTCCAAAAATAATATATTAAAAGAAAAAATACCAAAATCAACCTAGTGGAACATGTTGAAATAAGGGGGAAACGTTTGTACAGGGGTAAGAAATTAGAATTGTTCGAATTGATTTAAATTATGTACTCCTAAGGTTTAAAAAAATGTACAGTTTGCCCTATCTATGAGTTGTAGTTTCAGTAAAATAGGCACATAACAGTTCAAGGTCAACCTGGGGTAAAATCTATAGAATGGTCCTATTTTGATCGGACTGGTTGTAAATTGTTCAATTGGTCCCACTAGATAAGTAAATGTAAATAGATTCTTTGTTTGAACATTCTATATAAGAGTTTCAGTGCTATGACTCGTGACCTTTTTGCGTTCCAATTATGCAATGAATATCATAGATGGTGTAACCAGTATATTTTTGGGTCCTGTACCATTAGACGAACCATTTGACACCATTTTTATAGCGAACGAATATATCTGAAAATTTACCCCCTTGTGACCTTGAACCTATTTTGACTCATAACTATTGAACTACAACCTGCAGATAGGGCAAACTATACCTTTCTTTAATCCTGGAAAGGTGACGAACACCTTGGCATACTTTTCGACGCGTTTTGATCCTTTTCATATTTTGACCCCTGTATAAACCTTACCCCCCTTAAAAATATATGTTCCACTCCTTTGATTTTTGTAAACTGTTGATATGTTGTTTTTAAAGGTTTTCTCAATACAATTCTGGAGAAGATGATTCTTTTGCAATTAGTTTTGGGTTAAGGCATCATTTACTCTATTTTGACTGGCCTAATACTTCCAGTCGCAGCGAGCGATTTCTGCTCGTGAGCATGCATAACACCGGATATTGGGTCAAAATCCGGTATTGCGCACTCTAATCGCTCGCTGCGACTCTAAGTATAGATAAACACAAGTTAGCACCTGGTCTACTGACATGTTAGAAGTACGAAGAGTATGCCCATACAGTTACAGCATTCAATAGCCTTATCAGGCCTGATTGAGCGCGAATTTTAAAAGCACAAGCCTTGCAGGTGCTCACGCATACCGGGCAGTGCTTTGTTCGTTGCCCGGCGTTGACGTCACATGTCAACTTATCTATATTATTAGTCCAGAAGTAGTGGAATCTGGTATAGTTGATATGCCCAGGACCCTCGCCAGGACAATCGTTCGTCGTAAAGTGTGTCATCACTCTGTCCTAATTTCTGGATGCATGAACAGGCTGTGCTGTGACTGTAGCTGTGTTTCTAATAAAGGCAGAGTAGCAGAGTTATAAGAACATGTCCAACAATTTCCAATCACTACCCATTTATCTCAGTTTCTAAGTGGGAAAAATGCACAACAGTTTGTCCTTTCTAATGCTGTCCTTTTTTCGCCTGGTTAATAAATTGTCAACACTTATGCGCGAATATTTTTACACATTTACCGTCCTCATCAACAACAGCCATCTTTTCACCATTCTCCATCAGCGTTATCCCTCGTGGACCACTAACATCCTCGATGATGCACCCAAGGCTCTTCCCATCAGTGGTAAAGCAGTATATACCACTTGCGCCTTCTCCTGAATTTGCGATGCAGATTTCGTTGTTCTGCGTAACACAGATGCCAGCAGGATCCCACGAACTGACCTCTTCAGGAGCACATATAACGCACATCTGTTCCCCTTTCGGATCATAAACATGCAGGCGAGCATTTTCAATATAATTGTATGACCCTACGACGAAATGATTGTCTCCTGTAACAGCAATGAAACGAGGATAGATATTTGTTTTAATACTATGCAGGTGGGTACCATCTTGGTCATGCACACTTATATAGTCCTTTGTGGACTCCCCAACAAGCAGATATCCATTAGCACTGACGGCTATGCCACGTAGGTAAGGGTCCTCGTCATCCATTGATGACAAACAATCGGGGGAGATGACTGGGAATCGTGTAAGGTATTGACCCAGAGCGTTAATACTTTCACATATTTGCAGCTGCCGGTCGTGACAAAAGCATTACCGTTTCCTGTACAAGCAATGTCCCATGCGGCTTCCGACTTCTTATCCATAGCAAATTTGAATTGGCCATCAGGGCTAAAGATCTTGACTGGTGTTGCTGCTCTAAAACTTGCTACAGCAATATCTCCTTCCAGTGTTACTGTTATTCCGATTGCATCCGATAAGTCTCCGGGACCTTTGCTATCGATTGTTCGTTCAAGTATCCATGTACCTAGTGTACACGGTGGCACTCCTACCGTCAGAGTCCCTAACGACAACGAGTTCAATGCAACTCTGGTATCGGCTGCAAACTTTGCCTCGAAGAGAGCGTTCGTTTGTGGTACCGGTTTGCACTCACTTAGTTCTTGTAGAGACACTGTCAGGAGAGAGAACAAGGATGCAACATCACAATTGATCCTTTTGCTACGATTTGCTTTGCCATCGATTGCGCGGTTTTCAATTTTGCGCTTTGACTCTCTAACTCATCTGTAGTTTTTGTAATGTATGCTGTTCGCTCAGTTTTCCATTTGTTTAATTTTTGTTTTTGATCTTTACCGACACTTTCTATATGTTTCTTTGAAGGTGTCAACAGCCTTACGATTTCTATAGTAGCCTGCGTCCTCATCACCCTAGAACCTCAAGTCATCATACCCATATGGTAGTAAGATGCGTCATTTCATCGTTAATTTGTGAAACAACTGCATCACATTTCCAACAAGTTGTACGTACCTTCCCCTTCAGTCTTTCTATTCACATTATCTAGATCTAGTCTTATGCTTAGGATCTACAGTGATCCAAATATCTGTGACAACCACCCTTGTGCAGACATAAAGGACCTCACATGTCCTCGCAGAACAACAAGAAGTCCATTTTTTGCTTACTGCAATTTGGAGATTTAGAGCGCCTTCGTGCACCGACTTCTTCTGCCTTTAAAGCTCCATTGAAACTATTGTGGTGACTTTCATGATGAAATATGTCTTATGGAGGTCGACCCCTTTCTGACCCAAAATCCATTGCAGTTAATACATCTGGCTAACAGCTCACCGACGTCCTTTCCACACATACGCACTTCTGAGCCTTCGTCCGTAAACGAATACTGAAATGATAAACATACAATGTTGATGAAAATGAAGTATTATATATTTACGCCGGAAGTCTACGCTTTCACAAGTATACTTTTTCCAGTATAGTTTTGCAACAGAGTGAGTCAACCCCGATCGTTGAACGTTACCTTAAAGGGAGGTGAGAGATTTTTCTGAAGATACATAATTTACGCTTGCTAAGTTGTAGAACACCAACAGATAAGCGTTTTGAATGTTTATTGGACAAATAGTTGGAAAAGAAAACCAAAACGCTCCGTTTTGAACTTACGTGTTTGTGTTTAAAAAATAACGCCTATAGAAATCAAATGCACAACAAAAGTAATGATCATCTTTAATTACATAGAACGTCGTTTTCAGCTCTTATTACAGGTGTATTTTTACAAAGTTGTAGAATTCTAAATATGCAAAGATCCCGGTTTCAACCAATAAAATGAGGGCGATTTTTGCTGACAATGCCCTCATGTCTTAAGGTAACGAAAGACAAAACACCATCAGTCGAGGTGTTGTTTTTTAGCTTGAAATGTGTATTATCTATCACCAGGATAGTAAACATTTCCCTTTTGACAGCATATTTCCTCACACTTAAAACATTCTATCATTAATCCATACTTAGAAGATACTTTGGATCATGAGTACTTCAGATTATGCCAGTTGCCATATCATTTCATTGCCAATTGAGAAGGCCCTCAACACGTCAGGTATATAGCATGTTGGCGGTCATCATTGGTGATCCATTGCAATCTGCATACATATCTCACTGATCGTAGTACCGGGGTAGGAGATATAAGGTTTTATCTAAATGAAATGAGGTGACAGTAGAGAAGGGAAGAGAGGGGTGTAATGAAGGGGAAGGAGTGATAGAGGTGGGTTATGGAACGGAAAAAAGGGAAGGGGGGATTGATGGTTAAAAATGAAATGTCCAAGCATCATCTTTTCAACTACCTGTCCGTCAGGTTTCATAATGTATACTCATCCAGTCGGTGACATTATTAGGAATCATAAGGTTAACTTTCACTCGTGCTTATTTAAGACGCTGATACTTTTCTGTGCGTTTAATCAAAGATTCCACGTGATTGTGAGCATGCTCTCGAAAACTTTCAGCTGTATATCTTAATATAAACACCTGGGGTCCGTTCCAGAAACTTATTCGTAAAAATACCTTCATTACGATGTCATTCCTGAGGTGACAAATTTGTCCAACGCACTGTGTAACTGTATGAAAAGGTCTGTAATGTATGACAAACGCCTGAGTTAGTATACACGTAGGTTTACGCACGAGTTTGGGGAACGGGCCCCCTGTAACCAAAAACATGCAGCAGATGAATCAAGATAAGGACAGAATTATTCTTTTTGCACGCCCTATGTTTTAAAAAAACATGCCTCAAATGTGATACGGTTATAGATTTTGGTGAAATCCCTATTCCTGCATCTGAACGGTGGTGTAAAGACCTTGCGTATGTTTGATTCCAGTATGAGTATGTCCAATCAGGGATTGGATCTCTCACTTTGCTAATTATTCAAAAAGTGTTCAGATGCACATAATTTCCCATATGCTTTAATATTATGTATGAAAAGACATGGGAAATGTTAAATAAGAATTTAGTTGTTAGGATCTTTCTACTTAAATTGGATTTGTTCGTTTTCCTTATTATGCTTGTCGGTCGTGTTGTATAATAAATTTCGTAAGGCGCTGGTTCTCTGTTAGAGCGCCATATAAATGCTTTTATATTATTTATTTTTATTAGTAATAATCTTATAATAAATTATTTATTAATAATAATTAATTACTATCAGTCCAGGTCGAAAGCATGTTACAGTGAATGCAGAACTAATTTAAAAGTTAAAGAATAAGACTGAAGGCCTAATTATCTTTTTTCCCAAAATATGAAAACTTCACCAAAAGAAAACAGTAGTGCTGACAAAATGGAATCCCATTCAATTCAGTGGTGTAGTACTGTGTCCGTAACGGAGGAATACCTTAGCCTAGCCTGTAGCATTGAGCAGACTTATTATCTCATAGGGCAGATATTCGGATGTTATTTTGTGTTAGAGGAGGAATCGAACCCACAAACCTTTGGATTACGCCAGGCAATCTGAGTCGACAGAATGTCGTTGTTGAATACTAAATAAATACATTAACCCTAACCCTGGCGTCGGTTTCTAGCCGGGAAGAATGATGGAGTGAGGGAAGAGGGGAACAAGAAAAGTCCGCAAATTCGGGGATCGAACCCAGGGCCCTTTGGGCCCCAGCCCATGACCCGGATATAGCACGCTTACGGCGGGGTGCGCTGGCCCGGCCAGCGATTTAGTGCCATGTGGTATTGGTGTGATGAAGTCATCGCTACTTTCTGACTTAGTGCATTTTCTCAATTAACACAGTGGTGTGGTGAGATTCAGTTGGGCTAGGGTTAAGGGGATAAAGCGCAGAAATAAATCATGAATAAGCCGCTATGAGACGAGAGTCAGAGGTGGTCCTGGCACTCAGTTGCGGACGGAATAAGTGTCGGCGTAGCGCATTGACCAAATACGTATACTTATTTGTTGCTTTAACTGTTATGACTATCAATGTAATATATTTCGTATGTGAGGATACTTGTTCCAACTTACAAACAGTTACAACCAGTCACGGAGAGTTGGGCCAGCTCAATTAGTATATGTTGCTAACAATATGTTTGCTTAACCGTGTTTTTAGCATGTATCTTGATTCCCTGGTTTGATTTGCTACTTGGAACTCTTAAATCGACTACGTTCTTACCTCGTTTTCATGGTGAATCTGGATTCGGTATAGACTATATCAAAAAGAAGTAGACCGTCGAGCCATCGACTTCTGTGCTTCCAAAGAACAAGCGTCTCTATCTATGCCGATGTCAGCACTCCAAAAAAAATGTGTGAAAGCAGGTTAAACCCTAGGTCCATCGTTTCTCTAAAAATCATCATGCATGTAGTGACTGAGATTTACGGATCTGTTGATGGAACTGACGTTTTTATGAGATCCAATACTTTCAACCACATTTTTCCCCTGTTCAAATCTGAAAATACGATAAAAAAGCGAGCAGCAAACATATCGTATGAAGAACGCTCCGGAATATGAAACAAATTTCACAACCTCCTACATTTAACCCACCCAAGCTAACATTTGTAAAACTGTTGCATTAGATCATAACTGCATGGCAATTCCCAACGGTTTTGTGCTACAGTGTCGGATACAAAACACATCATTATTAGGCACACGAAATTAATTCATATTTCCTGTCAACCCCCATGCTTCCATCGAGTCAGCATTTTAAGGGAAACTTGTTTAACTTGGCTTCGATATGTTGCTGGGGATATGGGCTCAAAACGATTAGCAAGGCAATATATAGTTTTGTGTGAACACTAAAAACTTTATAATTATGTTCATTTGCGAGAACAAGGGGTGTTGTTATTTTATGGTAAACGTGTGGCACGTTTTACACAAAGAAAAATATAATTAAAATAAAATAAAAAGTAACTTCCTCCATTTTGGTGTAAACTTACACACGAGATACAAATTGATTACTATTCAAATGTGTACAAAATGCAGTTAAAGTTAAACTGATTCTTAAGCCCCCCCCCAAAAAAAAACTTTGTCTCAACTTCTTTTGGCTAAAAAGGTATGTGCTATGTTTTTTTACAAAATAAGCTATGACGTATGCGGTTTTTTTTTTAATTTGCACCGTGGTGTTTTTAGAAATATACAATATATATGTGGCACTCCAATGTACTCACATCTTCTGTTTTCAAGGCATAAAACAAACGCCGCATAGAGCTATGAGCTAATCTAATTTTAAAAGCTATGCGCGAGGGAAGCTGAGGAAAACTTTGCGGGGGGGGGGCTATATATTCTAAAATTATTACAGTTCCTACCATTTGTTTTCGTGTTATATTTGGAAATGCATTGGCATTCTTAGTATTTGACGAATTTGACTGCTATTTTCTTTTATAAACCCATAGCACTGTCAGAATCAACTGTAATTTTTAAAATAAGGTTTCTTGAGGAGATCTATTGAACCTTTAACAAAAAAGAGGGCGCTAGGATCACGAAATGCGCATTTAATACATTGAACGTGGGAGTGAATGCAATGACAGAAAAATCAAAAAAGCTTCCCGTCATTTTCCGGTATTTATATATACCTTTATATATCATAAGGGACCTTTATTGTATGAGGTCATGTTTGCGATCCATTTGTATCTGCTTGCATGAATATTATAACGAGTAAATGACGAGTTAAGGATGGTCGAGTTTGATGAACAGCTGGATGAGTTCAGCCCATGCTAAGCTTATAGACTGGGAGCTAGCACACACATTTGTAACACATCTCAAGTACAAAAGTTTGAGTGATTAAATATGTTGACAGCCTGACAGGAACCCCTGAAACGCGATTCTTAAGTGGTGCAGATGGTGCCTTAAGGAGAGGGGCCAAGACAAAAGATTGTACAGTCAAATTTTTAAATTGATCCAATCGGTGAAAAGTACACCACGGTATGTGTCTATTATAAGTAATTCGGAAGGGTATATTTTGGACCTTAAGTCAAGTTTATAATGTAAACCCAGCAAAATTCAATAATAAGGGTCAATTTCAGTTTTACAGGGGTCAAATTTTAATTTTGCTCGATTGGATAAAAAATGGTGCAAATTATTGGTGGAGCCATAGGGTTTAAATAAAGAGTAGTTGTTGAGTGTCTCAAATCTTGCTTAAGAAAGTAGGGGAAAACAAGATCAAGCCCCATTGAATGAATTGGACCCCCAAACAAAGCTCTCCTTGACGCCTGTTAGAAGATTCCTATCTGACAATTCACGCGATGGCATTCGCGCAGTGTAGATAGCTTCGGGTGACTGACCTAAATATACACACAATCGAATGTGTGTACATTGTACGTGGTACGTGTCATGCAAACCATGCTTGACCGTGCCCACAACACGTTTTCCGCGCCTATAATTATGACAGCATCAATACTCCCATTGCCATTCCCAGTTCCAACTTGGTTCCACTGCCGGAAATAGCCATGCATATTTCATTGTCACCTTATTTAAGTGAATGTTCACCTTGCAATGATGACACTGTTTTTCATGAATGATCTAAGGAATACCGACACGATAGTACATCTCACTATCACATATATCACGCATATCTACGATTATTTAGGAGTACTTTTTACCTCAATTTACGTATTGACTCATGCCGCAAAGTTACAAACTGAACACAAACCCAAAAACTCAACAACGGAAAGTCTTATTTCAATTCTGTTTTCAGCTTCCGACTATCCTAGACCATACCGGAATTTTCCCATTATCATTGCGCAAATAATTTTGACAGCGAGTCTAAAAAGTCTCTCGAACGTCATTAATAACATACCTATGAGGAATTTCCAAATCTCCCCCAGCTGTATCAGAAATATTCAGTAATGAGAGTAATGAGCAGTGCTCTTCATTTGTAAATTGTATTGAAGAATGTTTACGTGGGACGTTGACCTCTAATGCCCCCTACATGGTGTTAATTTCATTTAATACGAGTTTCTCTAGACTAAAATTTAAAGCGAAAGGCCAGGTTAATTTTTGCTTCTATATATTTCTATAGTCTGATTTTTTTTTTATATTGTCAGTTCATACCTATGTCTAGGGTAGGTTTTATTTGGAGGGAGTGTAGTGTAACCGAAATTTAAAAGACCAGCCGATGATATAGTGGAGGTCGATACATTATCAATTGAAAATGTCTTTTATTGCCGATAAGAGCTTACAAGTTTTGAATAATTAATTTGGAATTTTCAATTTCAAGGGGCCCAGGAATGAGATGATAAACCTACTCCAAATTTTTTACGGGGCATTCCTTCCAATAAACAGGGGCAAAAAAAGAATACACTACCATTGACATCTTTAGTTAAGCTATTGATTTTCAGTCAGTGTCATGAATCTATTCACAGCATCACTGGAATTTGCTATTACTCTCTGAAAAATCAATAGTTTCACTAATGATTTCCATCACCAACCCAAAATTGCATGCTTTCTATTCCCTCCTTGTAGACTGACACAAACCACATCAACTCTATGTGCATTTCCTGGGACCGTTAAATTTCTTCATCCCCTTCGAGTTAATGTAGAAAAATTAATGTTTGATGATCATCATGGTTTTCCTGAATGTAGGCAGAAAGTGAAGAGTTGGTTAGATTAAGACTGACTTGTCTTTGCCTGTAGCTACAAAAAAAAAAATATTTTTAATACGTTTTGTCACTAAATCCATATAATTCATCTTACCGACATCACTCTCGTTTAAGACACTGACCTCGACACATGGATTGCGGGCTGCCGCACAGTTGAATGGTCGCCGAGTGTCACAACAGGAAGTTGCTTTTCTACCTTGGTAATATGGCGGGAAACAATGCACACACCTGCTGGTGCACATATTCCACACAGATGTTCTATTGTTATACACAATTTGACAAGGTGTATGCATTGTTGTGACACTCGGCGACTCAGACCCGCTATCCATGTGTAGAGGTCAGTGGTTTTAAGAGACTGGGACGATAAGTCTCGCTCTCTTATTTATTACGCATACATGCCATACAACACATTTTTCGTATTTGTACCGGTTAACCGGTACATCAATAAGTTACTGGTTCACATCGAAGAACGAATTAAATCTTCATGGCCTCGATCATTCCACGCCACGATACTAAATCTTGTTAGTGGTGGATACCAGGTGCGCCGGCATACACCACTCAAAATATTGGATGCCCATCCATTATGACACCATCTAAGATGGCCAAAACAAAAAATATCATCTTTATCCTCTAACTAAAATACACCAAATACCGTAATCACTTAAATTCATTATTGCGTTGTAGTAAAAAAAATACATACCTTCTAAATTGAAAATTGAAAGTATAATAGTAAGGAAATGTGGAAAATTTTGAAGAATTTATTAGGCAGTAATAAAAAAAAAGTTAATTTTCCCAATTTCTTGACTAATAATAATGGCGAGAAGATCACCGATGAAGACTTCTTTATTGCTGAAAACTTCAACCATTTCGTGGCTATTGTAGGTGGCAATCTTACAGATAAGATTCCCTACTGATTTTAAATCTCCACTTTTAACCTACAACAATTCCAGTAGTTTGTTTTTATTCTCAACCTCTCATGATGAACTCTTGAAATTAACATCAAAACTGAAAAGCAGCAAGAGCAGTGCATTCGACGACATCACCAATTATCTCTTAAAACAAATTATCCCATCCATTGCTAGTGTTCTTACCCACATTTTTTAACTCTTCACTTGCATCTGGAACTGTTCCCAATCTTTTAAAACAAGCTATAGTGTCACCAATCTTTAAAGTATGTGACAAGTACGATTTTTCTAATTACAGGCTTATCTCTAGTTTGTGGTCTATTTATAAACTTCTCGAAAATGTTGTCTATGAACGCATATATAATTTTATAACTCAGCACAATAGCCTTACCTCGCCTCAATTTGGTTTTAGGCCTAAACCTTCATCATGTATGGCAATAATAATAATAATAATAATAATACCGACATTTATATAGCGCCTTTTCCACAGGATACAAAGCGCTGTTGCCTATTATTATTACGCTGCCTTCAGGAAATCGTCACAATCATTTCGCTTCACCTAGGCCGGCAGCCGGCCAAGCGCACATGCCTATCAGCACTTAGATTGTAATATCCCCCATAACAGCTACCCGAATATCGCTTGGGTCGACGAAGCAAGTGAGGTAAAGTGCCTTGCCCAAGTGCACAACACATTGGCCACAGCGGGGCTCGAACCCACAACCTTTGGATCATGAGTCGGCAGTCATATCCACTGGACCACATGTGCCCTAGAAATAAATGAACTATACTGCAAAAGAGCTGAGAATTTTGATAATAAACTTTGTATTCAGTATTCTTAGATCCTAGCAAGGACTTTGACACTATAAATCATGATATCCTCCTCCACAAACTTAACAAATACTGTGTCAGAGGTCTTGCTAATGATTGGATTAGGAGTTACCTAAGGGACAGACATCAACGAGTTCTATTTAATAACACCCTTTCCGAGCCAGCTGCAATCACTTGCGGAGTCCCGCAAGGCTCCATCCTGGGACCACTCTTATTTCTCCCACACTGCTCTAATACATCCCACTTTATTTTGTTTGTTGACGACACAAATATACTTTTTGTCCACCCCGATCCTATCACACTTTAACAAATAATAAATAACGAACTTCCTTGGTATCCTGGTTGACCATAATTTATCATGGAGTTCTCACACAAAACACACATCAAAATCATATCCAAATACAAAGGGGGTTATTCCTAAAGGCCTAATCTCCCTAAAAAATCCCACGCTATAAAATTCACACATCTTACCCTATATATGATACTGAATACTGAACTAAGTACTACTCAATGATAAACATTGACTCTCAGGTTGTGTTGTTTGGCTGCATATTAGGTAAGTTTCTGTTATTTTTAGAAGACAGGGAATATGAGAGAAAGGCAGAAAACATATATAGGTTACTATCTTTATTTGCTACGATTTTGCAGATAAGTGTATAATGCTAATATTATCTTTCCTGTGCTGAAATATGTTCAATGATTTGCTCCATCTTCAACGGCATATTATTTTCTGAATTCAGCAAAATATAAGGGTGTTAAAGGTGCATTTCGTGATTTCAGCACCTTGTTTTTTATTCATTGATCAATAGATATCCTTGAGAAAAGCTTAATCTCAAAATTTGAGCTGATCCAGATCTTGCGGTTTTGTGTTATGGGCAATTGCTCTTTCCTCCTCCACGGTCCCCATATCTACGTGCTGTAATATCTGACAGAAAATACAAAATTGCGAATTTCTTACAGATGCAAGCGAATTTGCACGTATTGGGCACACGTTGATTACTAAGGCTAACGGTTCAGATGATATAAAAATCTCAACATTTTTTAGGTAAGTCGGCGGGACGAGGCTGTGGATCACGAAATGCCCCTTTAAAATTGCTACAACGATGTTGCACAATCGTTTTTGAGCGCTCTTTCTTCTGCAAAAGTTTGTGATCTAGTCAGGTAGGTTAGATCATTATCGCAAAGTCCTCGCATCAATTATGCCAGGTGTGTGCGGTCAAACTGACCTCCTTCATTTCTGGCATTCAAAGACCCCCTTTTAAACTGTATTTCCAAAACTACTCATCTGAAGAAGTTTGTGGTTTACAAATAAAAGAAGCTGAGCGTGATTTCCTGAAGACTTTGTCGTAATCCCCTGATATTTGAGTAACTTCGCCTTGGTGGAGTATTTTAAGATCTGGTTCAACATACGGCCTTGAAAATATTGCGCAAGTTGGAGATGGAAGTGCAAGAATTAGGAATTGGTTTATATCCGATAGTCATGACAATTGAAACCGCAATAGATCACTTCTCTATTTAAACACACACACACACACCACAACACACACAAACACAAACGATTATATATTATCTATTTGATATATATATATATATATATAGATCATATATATATAATATATAAATATAATTCTGTGTGTGTGACAGCACAGTGTGTGTTAGTATGTGGTGAATGTTTTTTTTATGATCTTTTTATAGTTGAAAAAGGACATTATAAGGAAAAGGGAACAGGACGTACCGTACCGTTTCGCGTAAACATTCAAATTCTACTCTTTCCGTTTAGTGTTGTGGCTTATGAACGCTTACGAATAAGGCTAAGTAATAGTTTGGTCAGACAAAACGGTGGCCCAAGATTATACGGTAGTTAGTCAACTCAAAAATATGGCCTAGCCCTAAATTTTCACCGTTGCAAAAGATACCTAACATGCCCTTGTGTGACAGACCTTTTTTGTTAAGCTCCAAACTACCCCAAGCTGTGGACTGTCATCATATGTGTTGTGAAGATTAACGAAATCTATTAGAGGGAGGAAACAGACGATAGAATGTCCAGATTGCAATCATGTGACTCATTACCAAAAGAAGGAGCGAATGCCATGAAAACCAATGTGATGGTTCGAAGTCTTGCTGAAGTAGGCTCTAATGAAGACGAGCCAATGTGCAGTGATCATAACGAACTGATCAACATTATTGTGAAATGTTACACGCTGGGAGCTTGCAGTACATGGTGTGGTACATGAGGGCATACGGTTTAGAATCATGATGTAAGAGAGGTATGCCATGCACACCAAGAAAACAGATGGAGGACCTTGGAAAAAAGCAATTAAGCAGGCGGATTCTGAGGTTTACGAAAAGTTAGTAAACGGAGCATTCAACACTCGAATCTGTTGTGAAAAAGAAATAAACAGATTTATTGAAGTTGCAAGAAGATAACATTGACAAGCATATAGATATGGTTGTTGCAATAATTAAGGACGTGCGCAAACGCTGAAACTTCAAATACGCGAGACAGAAGAAAAAAACGTATAGGTGACGTTGAAGAGAATCACTCGCTCCGAACACAAGTCGAAGAAAAAAGAAAATTGAAGCAGACTGAGATGGTGTAAGAAAAGCGATTGGATAACACGCGAAAGAGGAGTATGTTGTCCAGAAAGTACAGAACATGTTAAAAGTATGGGGAAAAAGCTGGGTAGTGACACCCGGATGGGATCCGTTGTTTGTAAAAAATCGGATGTTAACGGCATGACTAAATGCGGATTGAGGGACCTTTCGCATTTTAGTATTTAATTAAAATGAATGGTACCAGTGCAAGTCAAAAGATACCATCTCGAACTAGTCACAGATTCGGTACGTTGAAGATGCGTGTGCCATCGTCGACGATACCTAATGGCTCCTGTTAGGTCTTGTGACAGTGAATGAAGACGCGAAAATGTATATTTATAGCCACAGAAAGACGTCACTACAGGGTAAGGTCAGCCATCTCTTATCATCCAAAAATACTACTAACTTCCTCGAGGTATTGCTATGACAGCAGAGGGTTTAAATATTGGTTGCAAGATGGAAGCATGGTGAGGTATATTAAGTCAGGGAAAGTACTGAGGGTGTTCTTAATTGACCCATGCTACCGGGAAAACCGTTGGGAAAGGAACTAAATATGTGGAAGCGCGGAGCTAAAGTGATATCAGATGGAAGAATTATTGTGTCAGAAGTCGGAAAGAAAAAAACATTATCATAATATCACCAAGGCGAAGATGGTCAGATCTGTGTACCGAACTCAATAGGAACCGTGGACGTTGGTGTTATGCCTCATGGCCAATTGACAGTACAGCGATTTTGGTAACGGCAAAGTTTGCGTGATTGACTTGAAGAAAGGAAAGAGAAATTCGGAAACTTTCATGTTTCCCAATGCCACAGGTCTTGTGTACCACGGAGAAGATTTCGAATGCATACTGGGTAGGAAGATGTCTGCAGGTAGGGGAGGGAGGAGGATGGAGGCGTGTTGAGCAATACTGCAGCACTACTGGTCGATTGGTGGCATGTGTTCGCGAAGGCCTCTGTAGTCCAGAAGATATGACCTTCACACAAGGGTGGTAGGCTAGCAGTGGCTTGAGATACCAGACGGGTGAAAATCTTAAAGTTACATAAAACAATTTCATCAATGAAAAACGTTTGTAAACAAGATACATGATACATCTCATACTTTCAAGGCTGGACAGGTACAATTCCTCGTTTTGGAAAACAGAATCAGTCCAGCTAGCTGTCTCGCTGTGTTTACAGTTTCGGAATCTCCTTGTAGACTATTGTAAACCATCATTCCATGGTGCAACATTGTCCTTTGGGAATATGGAGACCTGCAAAGATTCTCAATAGATTGACCACCGAGCGATTGGTGTATGCGTCCAAATCTTGTCCACAAAACAAACACCTGCAACATCATATTATATGGCTTTTCGGAGTAGGAAGTAAACTTCCCTGTTCCAGCAAATACTGCTGCAGGCCTTCTCTTATCAATAGTATGACGCAGCAGTTATCCCATTCTTCGTTTAGCATCTGTTTCACCAAGTGCATTTACTGTGAAGCTTGTCCTGCTGTCAACAAGCTCATCAAAGGTTGGCACCTGCCAACAGCCTGACACTGTTAAATCCAATTCAGTATTTTTTTCAATATTCTGATTTTTGGTCTTACTTGGGAGTGAAGTTGCCTATAAACAAATTTCATTGCCACTCTGGTAAATCAGACATTTAAGGTCGTTGTCCCTATCGTCTGTGTGACACCTGACTTACCCAGACGTCAGTAGAATTTGAAATCAATGTTAGGTCATAGGCCATAATTTTCTCATGTCGTTCTGAAATGTTGGCTTGAAATTCATTCTTTCCCAAGATAGAGATAAAATTGCCGTTATCCATCAATACTAGAAGAGTATTGAATAGGGTGTGTTGTCTCAATATGCATACTCTCCATAAAACCGCAAGTTTGTTTTCATGATACTTAGGGCGTGAGGGGCATGCAAGTGCATCCTCTCCATGATATCAAGTGAGCGAACACAATACTCTTAAAATCGGAACAAGCCTCTTTAAGGGCCAAAATCTCTCAAGGTTTCATAGCCTGGGGCTTAAAGTGACAAGCGGACATTTTTTGAGGATACAACTTTCCATCAATATGCCACTTGCTTGGATGTAGAACAATACCGAGAACGTTGAGGGTTTATAGGCAAAAAAATTAGAAAAAGGATTACCAAAAAGGTTTTTAACTTGGCATGTTGTCCAAACGGCCCTTAGGGAAGTATGATTGTATTTTCTCTCGTGCACGACAAAAAATCATTGGACAAATTATTTTTTTGTCAAATTTTACAACCAAAAACTGAGCTAACTGATTCCCAATTTTACTGAAATGACACTTATTAGAAAAAGTTATCTCTTCCATTAAATCGTCTTTCACCCTCTGAAACTTTAGACTTCTGCTTCAATCATTACTACACATGATTTGATAAAAATGATTGCTATTTGCAGCAATTTTATTTTTAAAATTTGGCACCAAAAACTGAGTTTAACTGATCCCTTGCACTGAAAATAAGTAGAATAGGGGATCCCTTCAATTAACTAATTGGCCTTTTATCCTTTCAAATACCTTAGGCTCACCCGAAGTGGATCTCAAATTGGGATGGTGCGAGGGCGCATGTATAAAATTGCTACAACGATGTTGCCCGTAAAATCGTTGTTGTTGAGCGCTCCTTTCTTTCGTTCGGCAAAAGTTGTTATCTAGTCAGGTAAGTTAGAATCCATTATCGCCAAGTCCTCGCTGCAATTATTCCAGGTGTGTGGCTGTCAACTGACCTCCTTCATATTGTTCTCTTTCTGGCTTCAAGAACCCCCCTTTTAACTGTATTTTTCAAACTCCTCATCTGAAGAAGTTTGTGGTTTACAAATAAAAGAAGCTGAGCGTGATCTTCCATGAAGACATTTGTCGACTCCGCAACATATTTTTGAGTAACTTCGGGCCGTGTGGAGTATTTTACATCTGTTTCAACATACGGCCCTTGAAAATATTTGCGCACGTGGGATAGGAAGTTCAAGAATGAGGATTGGGTTTAATCCGATAGTCATGACACATTCAACCGCAATAGATCCAACTTCTCTTTCTAAACACACACCCCACCCCCCCACACCACACACACATATATTATAATATATATATATATATAATATAGTATATATATATATATATCTAATATATAATATTATTCTATAATAAATATATAAATATATCTATCTATATAGCTATCATATATATCTATATAAATCTAGATATCTATCTATACTCATCTCAGGTAGCGATCTATCCTCTCATTCTTCGGTGTGTGTGTGTGGTGTTAGTATGTGGTGCATGTTTTGTTATTATCTTTTTATAGTTGCGGACATTAGCAGGCCCAGGGCACAGGACGTACCGTAACCGTTTCCGTAACAGTACTTCTACTCTTTCCGTTTATTGTTGGCTTATGAAAGCTTCGAATAATGCTAGTACATTTTGGGTCAGTCAACAGTGCCAAACTATAAATTCGGAAGTTCACCTACAAATTGGCCAGCCCTAAATTTTGCACAAAAAAACCGTTGCAAAACTAATTACCAATAACTGCCCTTTGTGTGCAGAGCTTTTTAAAGCTCCAAACTACCCCATCTGTTGGAAACTCGTCCCATCATATGTTGTGTGAATTATGTATCACGAAATCTATAGAGGGAGGAAACAGACGATAGAATGTCCCAGATTGCAATCCTGTGACTCCTAACCAAAAGAACGGAGACGAAAGGCCATGAAAACATGTATTGTTCGAATTCCTTCCTGAATATCTCCACTGATAAGACGACGCAATGTGCAGTGATCAAACACTGATTCAAACAGTATTGTCGAAATGTAACGCTGTATCTTTTGCAGTACATGTGTGGTCATGATCATAACCGGTAAAGTCATGATTTAAGAGAGGTCATGCCAGCACCCCAAGAACAATGAGGACCTGGGACAAGGCGATTAAGCAGGCGGATTCTGAGGTTTCCGACAAGTAAACGATCATTCAACACTCGACGCTGTTGAAAAGAAATAACAGATTTATTGAAGTTGCAAGAAGATAGCATTGACAAGCATACAGATATATGGTTTGTTTGGCAATAATCAAGGCCCGTGCGCAACGCTGAACCTTCAAATACGCCGAGACAGAAGAAAAACGGTATAGACGACGGTCCAAAGAGAAATCACTCGTCTTCCAGAAACATCTAAGAAATGAAGCAGACTAGAGATTATGTAAGAAAGCGATGGCTAACACTCGAAAGTCATGAGTATGGCCAGGGGGGGGGGTGGGCGGGGTGTCTCAAAGTCGTGGTGCGTTGGGGGTGGGCAATCAGAACATTGTTAAAGTCTGTAGGGTGAAAAAGCTTTTTGGGGGGTTTTAGTGACACCAGTATGGGATCCGTGTGTAAAAATCTCGGTAATAGGCATGACTAAATGCGGATTTGAGGGACCTTTTCACCTTAGTATTAAAATGAATGGTCCAGTGCAAGTCAAAAGATACCATCCTCGACCTATTCAACAGAATTCGACAAATTTTGTGAATATGCGTGTGCCATCGTCGCGATACCTAATGGCTCCCTGTTAGTCTGTGACAAGTGAAGGACGCGAAAGATGTATATTATAGGGCCGACAGAAGCATAACCGGTCACTACATATGAAGGTTTCAGTCTATCTTCTAGTCATAAGCGGGGGGCGCAGCCGGAAAAAATACCTACCTAAACTAAATCTCGAGGTATTGCTATCGACAGCAGAGGGTAAAATATGGGTGTTGCAAGAAATGGAAGCATTTTGAGGTAACCAACATTCAGAAAGTACGAGGGTGTGTTCTTAATTTGACCCTTGTAACCGAAAAGGAAACCGTTGGGGAACGTGAACTGAATATTTGAAGCGCTGGAGGGGGTCTTAAGTTATAAATCATAGTTGTAAGAATTATTGTGTCAGATCTGAAAGAGAAAGACATTATCATAATAATCGACCAAAGGAATGATTGTCAGATCATGAACTAACATCACTCAGACCAAGACCCTGGGCGGTTATGGCAGTTATGCCGCATGGCCACATGCAAAAAATTAAGAGCGATTTTGGTACCTCAAGTTGTTGCGTCTGATTGACTTGAGGGGACATGACAGGGAAAAATTCGTACGTTGAATTCGATGGTCATTTTTTCAATGCCGACGGGGGGGGGGTCTGTGTGTGTACCAGGGTAGGGATTTACACGAATGGTCATTGTTGGGTATGAAGGATGTTTTGGCAGGGTAAAGCTGAGAGGAATGGAGGCGTGATTGGCAATCTAGTCCGTCACTATGGTCTGAATGGTGGCAATGCGTAACAAAGCGAAGACCTATGCCGTCCCAGATAAATATGACCTTCACAAAGATGGTATGCTCGCAGTGGCTTGTTACCAAGACTGTAATAAATCTTTAAAGTTCATAAACATTTCTGTCAATGAAAACGTTTATAAACAATAAATGATACATCTCATTACCTTTCAAGCTGACAGGCTACACTTCCTCCTTGTTTGAAAACAGAATCAGTACAGCTGTCTTCGTGTTCTTAAAGCAGTTCCGGTGGAGTTCCTTGATAAGACTATGAGAATACCATCAGTGTCCATGGTGTGGCGACATTAGGTCCGTTGGAATATTAGGAAACTGCAAAAGATAGTCTCAATCCGATGGACCACCGAGCGAAATTGGTGTTGCGGTTCATCGTCGACACAAAACAAACAGACCAAATGCAAAGGGCAAAGAGGGGGGGACATATTGAAAATATTATATGGGGCTTTGGTACGGAGTAAAGGTGGTAGAATGATAAGCGTTCGCGGACTGGGGTTATGGCCAGGGAAAGTAACAGCATGGCAGGCCGATTCTCTTAATGCATAATGTGATAGACTTCATGCATATAATCCCATTCCTTCGTACCTTCTGTGTGTTGACCGGAAAAGTGCATACTGTGAAGCTTTTCCTGCTGATCACCAAGCTCTCAAGGTTGGCACCTGACCTGACATCATGAATCTGTTATCCCATATCAGTCATTACTTTCAAATATACGGTGGATTTTTTGTCTTACTTGGAGTGAAGTTGGGTGCATTTAATTCAAAAACAAATTATCAATTGCCCACCGGCGTGAAATCAACATTAACGGTGCGTGTCCCTATCGTCTGTGGACCGCCCTTTTACTTACCCAGAAGTCGTAAAGTGAATATTGATATCAGACCAGATGTGAGGCCAATAATTTTTCTTTGTCTTCCTGAAATTTTGGCCTTGGGAAATCATTTCTTTCCCAATATAGTGACAAAATTGCCGTTAATCCATCAATACTAGCAGGGTATTCAATAGGTGTCTCAATAGGCCTCTCTACGCGATAAAAAACCCCGCAATTTTGTTTCTCATGATACTTAGTGGTGAGTGCAAGCAAGTGCCAATCCTCTTCTCATAATTCAAGTGAGCGAACACAATACTACTTCAATCGGAACAGCATCTTTAGGACTCAGGCCAAAATCTCTCTCAGGTTTCCATTAGCCCTGGGGCTTAAAGTGACAAGCGGACATTTTTTTTGATGGGGATAACACTTGCCCTCAATATGCACTTGATTGGATGTATAACAACTACGCGCGAACGTTGAGAGAGTTTTACATCAGGGCAAAAAATTAGAAAAGATTACCAAAAAACAAAAAGTTTTTAACAATTGCATGTTGTTCCAAACGGCCCTATAGGGAAGTACTGCTTTGACTTTCTCTCGTACACGACAAAAAATCATTGACAAATTATTTTTCAATTTTACAACCAAACTGAGCTAAACTGATCCCAATTACTGAAATGCCACTTATTATAAAAAGTTATCTCTTCCATTAACTCGTCTTTCACCCCGCCCCTCGAACTTTATAACTTCTGCGTCAATCATTACTACACATTATTTGATAAAAATGATTGATCATTTGTAGCAAATTTATTTTCAATTTGGTCAAAAGCGCAAAACTGGTTTAAAACTACTGATCCCTTGCAATCTGAAAAATAAGTAGAATAGGTGATCCCTTCCATTAACTAATTGCCTTTTAATTAATCCTTTTTCAAATTCCTCTAGCTCACCGAAGTGTAACTATACATGTCCTTGTGGATTACTACCTATAACTCCCATTCGGTTACTCATCAGTTATAGCTATTCCTTGCAACATTGTGACCAAACTCCCTATTGTGTCCATCCAGTCTTGTCAGGAGTCTTAAATAAAAGAAAATGCATTTTAGGCAAACCTGAAATTATTCCGTTAGTCTGAGATTATATCTCATTACCCCCCCACCCCCACGCGTAACTATGACCAAGCAAATTATTAAAGACTATCGTATTTGTAAGAGCAAATCCATTAATGAGAATTCTACGTATTATATAGACTTCAGAACAGAATCGAACATAGGTAATTTCTATAGCCGAAGCGACCTCTGCAAAAATGAAGTATGTGAGAAATTTGTCATTCATCCACCGTAAATTTACATGTATTGTACGACTTTATGTGTACATAAACGCTGATTTTGGTAGCACGTACCCATAAAGGTAAGTAATTCGCGTGTAATTTTGAGGTCAAACAGTCACACTGCACGCTCGTTGCCTCCTTCCTTTGTTTTCTTTCTTACCTTTAATCTCTTGACTTTCATTCCTTTATGAATTTTTTTCAGGTATTTATGGTAAACGCTTTTTAGTGTGTACTTAATGAGTAACATAATAGACAGAAATAAAAGACTGTTTCCAAGGGGGGGGGGGGGGTTCATTGTTTGTGAGTATAAGCATCCCATTACTTTTGATAACACAGAGTTAAATGTCCAAGTACAAGTTGCTTTGTAATGTAATTTGAGTATATGAAAGGCATTATCAGTTGGTCCCGCGTTTATAGAACGGAGCGCGTACTACTGTAGTATTCTCCGTACACAGTGATGACCCTCTTTCCGGTTATTGTTGCTAGACGTATGAAAGCTTAAGACTATATATATGATGTAAATTTGTTTATGTTTGTGGCCCCCCTGTTGTGTCAGAGAGAAACTGGCCGGCAAAGCACCTATACTTTTGCATGGGGAAATTCTGTTTTTTTTGCACTGTATACTTTTGTTTCGAATTAAATCATACTAACACATTGATTATTTTTCAATATAGACGTTATTGTGACTATTTTTTTTCTTGAAAATTGAAAAGATGATTGAATTTGTGATTTAAAAGAACCAAAGTTGTGGATGCGTACCTATAAACCACCCCCTATTTTTTTATACCTATTTTTGAGAAAACACTACCAAGCATTAATCTGACTTATTTGCATATATAACTTGTGTTGACCTTCCCACCTTTCCCTTTCCCATGAAAGGCTGCAGTTGAAGGCATGCTAAATGGACAAATGTAAAATTTGATTAAAATAAAAAAAATGCTTTATTTTTTTAATTTTTAAACATGTTAAAATGCAAAAATCCATCCACTGTCAATGCACTTGGAACTCTGTAGTACATGTACACTTGCAAACACATGGTCATAATACGTATATACAAACTCATACAATGGTACTGTTTATCTGTGGCCCTTGTGTTGGCTTAGCTTTTTATCTAAGGTTGATTTTACTAATTATATGTCATTCCAGGGACATGGTTATGACCTCCCATATACCGGCATAACTGAACTGACCTTATGCCTTCTAGGTATCATTACTCATACCTGACACCAGGCTGCATCTTTTATATGAGTTGCGGTTATGAACTGTGCCATGAATTGATAATTTGTAAAGTATATGAAACAAAAATGATGTGTCAAGGCCTGTTAGACCTCTGTGCTTATTTGAAGTAATGCCATGAGAGGAAATTGAAATCCTCATTGCCAGTATAACCTTCGCCGCCATTAAAAAAATAGGCCTAACTGAAAATAAACACTGATTCAGCCATCAAACATAAATTTTGAAATAATTTTTTATCCTCAGAACGGCGAAGGACGGGTGGGTCATGGGATCACCCATGATAGACCCACATCAAAAGCGGCCAAATCGGTTGGCTTTCTTTCTTATTATTTTGATTGTGTTTGGTGTGTTGCTATATCGAAGAGGCATGACCGCCATCGTATGCAGCACTGATTGCTACTACCAAGAGCTACCAATTGAGGGCGGGCTCAGGAGAAAAAAATCACTCAGAACAGAAAGAAATTAATACGTGCTCATCAACACATTTTGACACGAAAATTAAATTCACAATTTCAACAAATTTCACGACTTGACACTCAACATTTCCAAATTTAAGATTCCAAATGATTGACACATTCTCAAAATAAACAGAATTTTTATCAAATATAAGTGACAAAACATAATTGAAGTAACCAATGTGGATTTGCTATCATGTGTATATGGCGGTGATCAGGTGTTGTGGCTAGCTATTTGCTTATACTTTTCGTGTTCAGTTCCTTTCCTGCTCGACAACTTGTACACATTGAATGCTTTAAGAGCGCGGCCTGTGTTATTCTTTGAAAGCTACCTATTGCAAATGTGAGGAGGGTAGTCAAGGGCTAATAAGTTATCTTAACTGTGTCTTTTCTAAGCGCAAGGTCAACAAACACAAAGATAACAAGTAGACAATTTTGTCTAACATGAAAAAATTCCATGTTGAATTTCTTATCAATCATAATAAGATAATGCTACCAGCTGCATTTGTGACCAATTTAGATCAGGAAAGATCTGCAAATAATTTATAACCAGATTTGATGTGGTCGGTCACAGAAACTACTGTACTATTTTGCCTGCAGGAAAACAAAGAGTTGGCCGTCTGAATTTACAACACAGTGGACGTCATAGGTCACATCATCTATAGTTTGGGTCGATATATACATGACTTGTAGACTACCAAGATATATAGTATATAGCTTACAAGATATGGCCAGCTCTAAATGTTACTCCGTTCCAAAAGGCTATTACATGTCATTCGGTGCATATCTTTTTTAAAGCCTCAAACTATCCCAGCTGTTAGGACTGCTATTCATATGTGCTGTGAAGTGTGTATCACGAAAATCTGTAAGAGAGGGAAACAGACGATACGAAGGTCCAGATTGCCAACCATGTGGACTCCTATCCAAAGACGAGCGAATTGCCATGAAAACCAATGTGATGGTTCGACGTCTTGCTGGAAGCGGCTCGCACTGAAGACGAAGCCAATGTGCAGTGTTGACCATAACGAACTGATTCAAACATTATTGTCAGAAAATGTAACGTGGAGGCCTTGCAGTAAGGTGTGGTACACGAAGCATAAGGGTATAGTCATGATGTAAGAGAGGTATGCAAGCACACCAAGAACAGATGGAGGACCTGGAAAAGCAATTAAGCAGCGGATTCTGAGGTCTTCGAAAGTAAAGGCGGACTTCAACAACTTGAATCGGTTGAAAAGGAAATAACAGATTTATTGAAGTTGCAAGAAGATAGCATTGACAAGAACAGATATGGCCGTTGGCTAAATCAAGGAACATGAGCAAACGATGAAACTTCAATACGCGAGACAGAAGAAAAACGTATAGACGACGTCAACAGAGAAATCAATCGGCTCCAGAAACAAGTTGAAGAAATGAAGCAGACTAGAGATGATGTCAGGAAAAGCGATGGATAACACGCGAAAGCATGAGTATGTCGTCCAACATGCAGAACATGTTAAAAGCTGGAAAAAAAGGTGGGAGTGACACCAGTGTTGGATCCGTGTGTAAAAATCCGGTAATAGCATCAGAGGCATGACTTAAATGCGGATTTGATGGGACCTTTTAGACGTTGTATTAAAAGGGATTAGCAGCGATTTGCTATAATCCGAAACATCGAAAAATCATCCAAAAATTCTATTTTTATATTTTTTGTTTACTTTGCATGGATAGGCTAACATAACCTGCAAGTGGTTGGATTGAAATCCGTATATTAAGGCAAGCCGGTACTTTTTATCTGATTAGGTAATTCTATACGTGCGTATTAAAATTACGACTTGAGATGAAAAAAAGCTTTCGGTGAAGATCACAGATTTTTAGAGTGTATTGTGCACCATGATCAATACAGTTTGACCTCAACCAAACATTATTGAATGATAATTTGTTATTTCAATCAGCTGTTTAGTGCGATTTTGAGGACGCCGTCGCTGTGTCTATTGCGGGAGACGGTATGACAAATTTCGTCTTCAAACTACTTCGTTTTGTTCACAATTTGGTGGTTGTTTCACCATTAAAGCAGTTACATGGAATTGTACACACTATAGGCCAGTAAATTAGAATGAATGCTGCCTAGGCCTTAACCCAACACTAATTGCCAAACAGAATCAATTCCAACCCGAATTGTATTGAGAATACTCTTTAAAAATCCAAATATCAAAAGTCTACTAAAATCAAAGGAGGGAACATTATTTTTAAGGGGGTAAGGTTATAAAGGGGGTCAAAATATGAAAAGTATCAAATCGCGTCGAAAGTATGCCAAAGTGTTCGTTACATTTCCAGGATTAAAAGCAGGTATGTTTTGCCATTATCTGCAGGTTGTAGTCAATTAGTTATGAGTCAAAATAGAGTTAAGGTCACAGGGGGGTAAATTTCAGATATATCCGTTCGTTATAAGAATGGTGTCAAATTGTTCTCTAAGGGTACAGAACCCGAAAATATACGGGTTGCACCATCTATGAAAGTCGTTGCATAATTGGAACGCAAAATGACTGGGGGCTACAAGGTCTATGGAGGTCACTAGTATAGCTCGTTAATTTCTTATATCGAAAGTTCAAACAAAGAAATTATTTACATTTACTTATCTAGTGGGACACATTTAACAGTTTACAACCAGTCCGATCAAATCGGGGGACCATTTTTCTATGAATTTTACCCAGGATGACATTGAACTTTATGAGCCTATTGTACTAAAGCTATAACGAGTAGATAGGGCAAACTATACCTTTTTTAACCCGTAGGAGTAGCCCATAAAATGGTAACATCATTTAAATCAATTCGAAACTTCTAATTTTTTACCCGGTACAACGTGGGTCCCCTTATTTCTACGGTTCCACCTAGGTTGTTATGTGTAGACTTTTAATTATTATTTTTGGACTATTTAAGAGGATTTAACACCAAAATGTTCTGTTGCAAATTTGTGTGGGGTCAAACCATACAATTATTCGACTAGATCCCTGATTTATAAGTTAAAAACATGCATTTCCACATTTTTGTTGATCCTCTCGCCATATATATCACTGCTAATTCCCTTAAGACGAATGGTCCAGTGCAAGTCAAAAGGTACATCCGAACTAGTCACTTGCAATTTGGTACCTTTGAAGATGCGTGTGCCATCGTCGCGTAACTAATGGCTCCCTGTTAGTCTGTGACAAGTGAAGATGGGAAAATGCATATACAGCCACACACAAAGAAGGCAACTACAGAGAAAGGTCCAGCATATCTATATCATTCCGGAAATACTACAAACCTCCTCAGAGGTATGCTCTGCAGCAAGGGTAAATTTTGGTTGCAAGATGGAAGTATATTGAGGTATACTCACAGTTGGCAAGTACACAAGGGTGTTCTTACCTACGTGATACCGGTGGAGAACGCTGGAATGAACTAATGTGGAGCGGCTGATTTAAAGTTTGATATAGATGGAAAGAATTCTTGTGTTTGATTTGAAGAAAAAGGACGTCATCATACTATCGCGAACGGGAATATTGTCAGGACTGTACGAATATCTATCGACCCGTGGCGTATGGCCATAGCTCATGGCCATATTGCAGTCAGCAATTTTGGTTGGTAACAGCAAAGTTTGCGTAATTGACTTGCAAAGCAGAAAGGGAAATCCTTGTTTTCATGTTTCCAATGCACGGGTCTGTGGTCCATGGAGATTTCGATGCATTTTGGTAGGAAGATGTCTGCAGATAGGAGAGATGGAGCGTGATTGAGCAAGACTGCGCACTACTGGTCGATTGGTGGCATGCGTAGCGGAAGGCCTCTGTCGTCCAGGAAGCTATGACCTTCACAAACGATGGTATGATAGAGTGGCTGATACCAAGACGGTGAAAATATTAAAGTTACTAAACCATTTGATCAATGAAAACGTTTATAAACAATAAATGATAATCTCATTACCGTCAAGATGACAGGATACACTTCCTTGTTTTGAAACAGAACCATGTACAGCTGTCTCGTTGTTCTTACAGTTGTGGATCTCCTTGTAGACTATGATAAACCATCTCCATGTGCCCAACATTGTCCTTTTGGAATTATGGGAGAACGCAAAGATTTCTCAATCGATGGACCACCGAGCGATTGGTGTAGGCGGGTCCATCTCAAACCAAACACCTGCAACATCAGCTTAATGGATTTCGGAGTAGGAAGTAACCTTCCCCTGTTTCCAGACTATGCTGGCAGCCTTCTTTTATCAAGAGTATGCGTCATTGCAATATCCCATTCTTCGATCTTCTGGGTTTACCAAAAGGGCATACTGTGAAGCTTTTCATGCTGATCAACAAGTCATCAAAGGTTGGCACCTGCCTACATCATGAAACGTTAATTCATATCAGGCATTACTTTTCAAATATATGATTTTGGTCTACTTGGGAGTGAAGTGGCATAATCACAAATTATCATGGCCACTCTGCGTGAAATCAGACATTAAAGGGGCGTGCCCTATAGTCTGTGGGACCCATTACTTACCCAGAAGTAGTGGAATTTGTATCAGATGTGAGGCATAATTTTCTCATTGTCGTCCTGAAAGTTGGCCTTGAAATTAATTTCTTTCCCAAGATAGAGATAAAAAATTGCCGTTATCCATCAATACTAGCAGAGTATTACTAGGTGTCTCAATATGCATACTCTACCATAAAAACCGCAAGTGTTTCCTCTCTCATAAAAAACTTGGTGGTGAGTGTATGCAGTGCCATCCTCTCATTGATATCAAGTGAGCGAACACAAACTTTAAAATCGGAAAAGCATCTTTAAGGACAAAATGGCTCTAACGTTTCATTAGCCAACTTTAACAGCAACAGTGAATTCCTATCGGTATCAACATCCAGCGTAACCCGATTGCTAATCTTTTTCAAGACTTATAAACGGTAGGAGGGCGCTTCTTACGTTATCGGACGTTAAGGACAAAAGACTGACTAAAGGCGATTTCTGTCACGAATTTTAAACTTAAATGACCGTTATTGAAATACATGTTTGCAGCGGGGTTAATTCCATAACCCCGGGGTTTTGAAGTTAATTAATTGAATCACCAAAATGATAATGGTATTTTTAAGATTTTTTGACGACGGGTGAAGAGGTGATTTTGTAATGTCACTGGGGACCGAGGCTGTCGGAGAAAACGAACGCAAGCAATTCCGTAATTAAGTTTGTGTAAATCACCAAATGGCCCAAATCGAGCAAGTCGTATTCTCCCCCCTCCCCCCCCCCCCCCATTTTGAGGAATAATTAAAAACCCTACTTACTCGGGGCAATTTTTTTTCTATTGCTTGGATTAGTCTTAATTTAACCCTCATCATTAGTGAAATTGGACACGTGTTTGTCGACATAATGTTGAATACTTTCTGCTCTTTAATTTTTTATCAAGTATTTTCTAGTATAACCAAGGCTTTCGCTTATTTTTCTGAATCCCTGTACGTGACTTGCTACAGAGCCCACTCTTTGGGCACCGGACACGAGGGGGGGGGGGGAGCACATGTATTTAAAAGCCTAGAATCTGGATGCCGTAAACATAGAATACAAAAGTTGATTTCCTCGGACTAAAAACATACCCTAAAATATTTTGGTCTGTTTTGCTACCCCTAAACAATAAACAACGCAATTGTGTGTCGTTACTATAATACACTTTTTATTTTCTTGCGGTTTGGCTTTACCTACTTCCATTTTACAGTGTTTTTGATGATTTTTTGATCTCGGCTTAAGTGCGTTTACATACCCTAAACACGTACATCCCATATTCAAGGTTAAGAAAACCTCACTCTTTTTTTCCATATTTTGCTGTTTGACACCCTAAATCAATGTACGCGGGTATATCGCCTGTTAGAAAAGGGAATCCACCCCCTTTAAACCCAAACCCCCCCCCCCCCCCCGCCATCGAAAAAAAACCAAAACCTCATTCCCGCACAAGACCTGCGCTAACGCGCCTCGACCTTGCCCAGTTGGTGGAGAAAGTTTTGAGGTCGCCTTTTGCCAATATAGACGCGAAAATAATCCTTCACAAATAGTTTGTTGACTATCTTCCCAACACCCCCATTCCTCCCCCCACCCCCCATCCCCCCCACCCCGTGACATTAAGTGACTTATCTGCTCACAGCACCAATTTAACAGTGGAAAACAACATGCCTACACTGTACTACACTTTTAATATATGCTGCCCCCCTTGAAAATATATGTGCCCCTTCCCCCCCGTGCCCCTTCCCCCCCCCCCCCGACACTGGTTTTTTATAAATACTGAACTAGGTGTACATAGACACAACCTAATATGAGAAAACAGAGGTAAATGCGTGGTCGGCTGAAATATGAATAGATTTCTCATATTACTAAATATTGGGCCCTTAAAATGCTGCAAAAGACGCAATCATAAAATCTGCGACAGCATGTTAAAACAGATGGTTCGTATAAAATGACTGGAAATTATATTTTAATTCTAAGAACATTTATTATTTTTAGCTAGGGCACGAGCTCGCGAATTAAATGATGCTGTAAAATGAATTAGTTTTTGAATCAAAATGATTTTACCTCAAAGCGTAGTGGACCTGATTTGGGGAATAAACTAATATGAAACACAATATTAATAGAGGGATTGCCAGGGCTTCCCAATCCGAATGACGACCGCAAAAAGGTATGTTGATCAAAAACACAATTTGAATGAAATTATTATTTTTCCTGGTGACATATATTTACCGATTGGACCTTTAGCATTAGCAAAACTATTTAAACATGGTTATATGGAATTTCTGCATGACAATGCAGAATTCACAGCCATTGGAATCACCAGTTACTCATGTTGGTTCAGCCTTTATCGTCCCACTCTATCATCACGTGATTAAATTAGAGTTGTAGTTATGTAATCATGCCGCCTTATTAAAGCATAATATATTGTACGTACCATTTCGCAATCCGTTAAAGGATAAAGTAAATGACACAGAATTTATTTATTTAAGGAATGTTGCGGCCAGGTGTTATATGAACCGCTACCCGAAAAATATACCAAAAACGAAACAGTTTGCATGTGGAGTTGGCTAGCTCAAGAACCATCTAATCAATTTATAAAAAGATAGACATAGAGAGTGTGTATTTCAATCATTACTCTTTGCCTTTAAAATTTCCAACACTTTTCTATTGATTGCCCAAACGTTTCAACGTTGCCTGTCATATGAAGTAAGGCATGCCTATACCTCCATTCATCTGAAGTGGCCCCCGTACCATTCTTGTGGAGGTACAAATTCATGAGGCGCAGGGACTTCTAGTTAATCATTATTTTGTGAGGAATGGTAAGGCCTGAAATACACTAGTGCGTTTCCATACATGACTGAATTTTACTTTATTGGCAGTCGTGAGTTAAATGCCGGGAGTTTCCTCCAGATAATCCGGTGTGGCACGTGCATTTGACTTCTTTCATTTTCCTCTCCCACTTAATGATAGGTCCACAACTCCAGGGGAACGAACGTATCGCGCGAATCGAGTATATCTACCAGGGCTCATTTCAAGTAGCCTTGAAGATGGGCACATTGTAACAGCAAGCTGACCATGTAATGACCTCTGGGTATCATAAATCATACTAAAAAACAGGGGGTATATATTTCTTCATAAAACTGGTGAATGAAATCTATTGAACTGTGTCTTGGAATTGAGATTTTATTCGCTCATAGTGTGATGAGCATCATCGATATACGAATGACTACTTTTCCCCAAATCCGTAAGACTTTTTCTCGCATGCCTTATAGAGCAATGAGCATACTATCATAGGGCCTAATTTAAGGAGTTCTTTTTAATTTCTGTTTACCCCACTGCCATAAAAGGTTTTGACAACCTGTTCGAGTCGTTAGTTATGTACCCTATCTAAATGCTAATATCACTGACTTTTCACCTTTAAGTCCCACTTTATTTCACATAAACGTAGACAATACCCTTATCATAATTTTTGGGAGTCCTATCGTAGTTTGGTCCACCAAGTGAGTTATTCAAATTGGAATCCGTGGATAGGGGTAAAAGCTGACTACTTGATATAAAGGACCTACCTCGGCCTATACTTAATTATAGCCGATTGCAATTACTTTGCAGCAAATTTAAAGAGAATGAAATTGGCCTTTCCGATGACACCCCATATGTTGGTATCTGTTATTTAAAAAAAAAAATCAAAATGGCGGAACAATCCGGGTCCAGTTTTTGACTCACCCTGTATAATCAGATCATGGTTGGGCCAACATAGCAAATTCCAAGCGTAAGTAAGAATGTCTTTGTTCCTGAAGTCATCCAGGGGTTTAGGAATTCGAAAAACCCTCAAACTATTTATTTTATTATATATAGAATCTCGTGAAACTGGCGAGCACAGAATTAATAAAACGGATATACCTGAAATACATTAGCGCCTGTTTTTCTCCCGTAAATCCACATAAACACAGTCCCTGTGGCCCAGTGGTAATCTCAGTAATTCTCACGCCAGATATTGAGAGGTCCGGGTTCGGGAGACCGTGTATTTTTCGTCTTTATTTAATTCTGTGCTCGCGAGTTTCTCCGAGCTTCTAAGATTAAAATTTATCAAGTTTCTCAAGTTTCTTCTTCTCGGGTTGTATCATTAATCCTCGCGTGCATTGAATTGAGTTTTCGCCTCGTCATAGATTCTGCTAGATCATGCATCATAGGCCGCCACTCTTCTAAATTAACATAAGTGGTCCATAAAAAGCATACCAGTTTTTATAGAAAGCAGACACAATTGAACTGAAAGAACTGGAAAGAAACTTGAATCACAGGAAGACTTGCTGACCTCGGGAATACAAGACTATGCATGCTCAATGGAACACCTGAAGAACGGTGACTTAAGTGATAACGTCATCAAGTTCATCACCAAGGCGAGGCTTCAGAAATCTTGCTTCATGTCATGTATCCTCAAGTCAGAAAGTCTTTGCCCCTCTGTAACACCCGTATGACACAATTTCACATGTTGCAAATGGCTGTCAATGCAATTTAGGAATAATTATATTGCGAGGCAATAATCGAAATATAACCATTCCTATGACTATTTACAACGAAAAGACCAGTTCGAACTGATCTTATCAAAAATGAACGAGGAGGATATTCAATTTGCCAATATATTTCAGGTCATACCAGCAAGAAACCCGATCTATCATTGATTGCGAGAAAATGAAGTGTTTTATAGTTGAAATAATCTTGTCTCCTTTGACGCTTCATTGAGGACTACTATAAAGCCCTAAATCGGAAGTCAGTGTCTCTTTGTAATTTGCTACTATTTGAGGATTTAATCTACTGCAAAATCAACGCTTTGTGATCGATCGCTCGGTCATCAGTTATTATCGATTTTCGTCGGATTCAAAATCCTTGGTCTCTCCCCCAACGTTGTTGCTAAAGCTGTTGCCAAGTATAGAGGCCGTAAGTGTTTCGTCATAGAAGTCCATCTGTGGGTTACAACTAAAGTCTGTTTCAACTATACGAGATATGAACCATCAGATAAGAGATTCAACAATTAACGTCTACCTCGGTCATAGCTTACAATGGTTGGAGTCAAAGCATCAGTAGGAAGCTGAATGAGGATTAGGTGGGTACGAACCATGACATACTCTATTGTTAATGGTTACGTAAGTAAAAGGCCGACGGCCTCTTTGCTCTGTTAGCGTAAATGATTGGCACCAATCTAATATGGAGAATCAGAAACATCAACTTCAGAGGAAAATTGATTTTTTCAGCTTGCTCGAACCGTTTTATGGAATTGATATTTGTTCATATGTTAATTACATGTAATGTTTGTTTGGTGGCGCTTGCGGTGGCCTCATGTATTTTTCATGATCATCATATAATAAAGAGTTTCAAAAATATGTATCAATGTTGAGAATCGCTTCAACATAATGTGGGGTATCACATATTTAAACTAAAAGTAGCGTGCTATGTCCCTTTAACCAGAAAAAAAAAAAAAAAAAAAAAAAAAAAAAAAACAACATGGTTTAATGTATGTAGCCAGATTTTAGAAAATGTCTTTCATTCAAATTTTCTTTTGTAAGGGGGGATGTTACATACGTTCACTTCACATTTTGGATAAAAATATTTTAATTTCCTCTGTTGCTTTTGGGACTACAATTATTTCACCATGCAAGAGCAAACTGGAATTCCCCGTGTGTTATTGATAATGATGTAATGTGTTTATGCTCAGCAACAGTCTATGAGCTACAGTACTATAATAAATAGCTGCTTGGTATTTCCTACGGATTGTGCGAGTTGAGATTGATCATAAGATGATATCATTAGTTTGACATAAGATGATGTCATTTGTGATGTGAATCCAAATGTGATATGTTTGGTCTAATGCATGTATATACATGATGCTGCCTGTAATATTTTTTTTAGATAGTAAACTAGTTTTGAATAAATAAGGACATGGATTGCCATTGGTTATTTTGGGAGCTCCGGGATGTCTGATCGTACAGTATACCGGGTTCAAAGCTATTTTGCCTGCTCTCATCTTTCAAGCCCAAAAGAGCTTCAGTTTTTGGAATCAAAAAGGGGTTCCAGTTTGTGGTCCTGGAAAGTGGGCATACGGAAACCAAGTGGACAGTCTCTTAATACTATGTTATGATCATGACGTCTTAATTCCGTTAAAACATGGCTTGGTAACCAAAAACTCCCATCACAACTACAACAACCACTCCCTACACCTGGAGTTAATAATCGAACCGATGTTTAATGCATTGAAAACATGACTATTATTAATTTTTTGGCTCTGAACGCGACCCCGGTTATCAATTGTATGCTTCTGACGTGAATCTCTAAAAAATATATTGGCTAGGTTTAAAAAAATGTAAATTCATGGCTTGAGCGGTAAAAATATTAATCCGGGCGTTTATCATTTGTGCATTTTAATGGTTTTTAAAATTTCAGGTTATCTTATTGTAGTGCGTATTTTCGTATCGTTTCAAACAAAGTAACGGTTGCAACGAGAGATATTTTAAGGCATCCTTATATTTGCGTCATATGTACCGCTGGTTTTCATATACGAGTGGTCCAAGAAAAGCGTAAACACTTTTTTGTCATTAAATTTTTCAAAAGGGGCATGGACATATCAAATTCGTTTTGAAGATATTTATTAACTAAAAATATCTGTTGAAACCGGATGAAAAATGACATTGGAAAAAAGAGCTTAAAATAAACCAAACAACGGCGACTGTGTTAGAGAGAAGAAAAATAGTCAAAAAAAACCACTTTGCCAAAAATTAAGTCTATAGGGCAATCGTGGGTAACCAATTATCAATACCATGCGTGAACTGGAGCCCTACTCAAGTAACACTACTGGACTACACTAACAAAACTACTGACTTACCCTTCAGTTTGTGTGAGGTTTTACCCTTTGAAAATGGAATGAGAGATTATTTCAATCATTGAAACTGAACCAAAGAGACGTACACTTTAGTCACTTGAATACACTTTCAAATGTCTATTTACAAAATAAGTTAAGTTGATTTTAATTGGAGAGAATTTTAAATTAAAAGGGGTTTGCATCTTTCTTGTCAGACCAACTTATCATCACTGAAAGCTGTTCTTAAACTCAGTGTTTAGCTCCTAAAAAATAGCCAGTTACAACTGAAGAAAGTTTTTTTTTTTACAGAGAGTTAATAAATACAAAGTACATAGGATAGTTTGTTCAATGTTTGAGTGTATCAATCCTTATATGATGGGATCGCCAACAAGAGTGGCTGTTACGGTCACCTTGACCAAGGCCAAAACCACTCAAAACTACGGAAGTTCAAACTCCTGAATAACTAGACAATACACTGTGAATTGATTACAAAATTTTTAAAACAATAGATTTATTCAATTGT
This sequence comes from Ophioderma brevispina, assembly GCA_023653785.1. NCBI lineage: Eukaryota > Metazoa > Echinodermata > Ophiuroidea > Amphilepidida > Ophiodermatidae > Ophioderma > Ophioderma brevispina. The sequence goes on from JAMKCH010060635.1 coordinate 67,612, forward strand.
TTGTTTAAATCAATCTCATTCAAAATCGATTAGTATCAATATCAAAGATCAATCTATAATAAAGTTGTTAATTAGTGAACTACTAAAGGACATTCGCCGGATAAGGATGGGATGACGCCCTCTATAGTTTTCATGAGAGCTGATGAACTTGGAACATTCCAATTTTAAGGGGACATGTTCACAAGTTTTACTTTTGCGTTTTCAAGAAATCCCACTGTACATAAATTCCTTTAAAAGTCGGTTTTATGTAAAAATTATAATACGGCTTCCAGGGTCATTAAATTTCAAAATGAACCCTTTCCCCCCCAAGAACCACAATGCGCTTTGCAAGGAGTGCGTTATATTATTTTTGCAACATATATATGAGTGGCATTCTGGTTCTTGGGGGGGGGGAAGACCTCATTTTTGCATTTGTGTTTTTCTGGGGGCCGGAACACTAATGATTGCAATAATATAAACACAACAACATATTACATACTACCAACCACATACTAAGTGGTAAGGCATGATATAATCTATCAAGGGCTCAGTTCAATAGCATGGATGGGACATGTTAACAATAGGTGACCATTCATGTCCGGGGTATCATAAATCATAAATATACAGGTGATGATTGCTCAATGCCATGGGAATTCAAGCTATTGAACTGGACATGGGAATTGTGATTTTTCTTAGCTCATAGTGTTGCTGGCTTGCTCATGATATCAATAGCGGGTCAAGGGCCATGCCTTATATGAGGGCCATTGTGAGTATTGTGTTGTGTGCCAGAGTCGGCATTGTGTGAAGACAGTTATATAATCAAAATATCAGTAGCATAAGCTATGGTATTTGGGTATTGTTAATTAAGGGCTGCCTCGTGTAGCCCTTGGAGCTTATGAAGGACAAGATGCATGTCTAGGACGTCATTACAGCTCCATACAAAGGGCAGCTATGCAAACATCTTCCTGTTTCTTCATTTAAGTAATAATGGTCATTGGAAATGGAGGAATACTCTAGCTTTGCTTTTCCAGCGAGCATGGCCCTGAAGTTCTAGACTTTTCTCATTTTTTATTGATAAAGTGTATTTTGGCCGGATAAAAAAACACATTGCGTACACGTTAAAGTATTTTGTAAAACACCAACTCAAAATTGATGGTGATATTTACATGATGATGATGAGGCCTCCTTCTATCCTATCCGGCGATGTCCCTTACTACCTGGTGGTGCCGCGACGCGGGCTGCAGCAAGATTACTATAAGAGGTGCAGAAAATTGCAAGACTCCTGGCGAATATTCCAGCGCAAAATTTCAATTCCAATAGCGGGCCGTGTCCGGAACGACTTGTCCTTACTGAAGAAAACCAGATCCTAATGACTTCCGAAGCTCGGAGGTCGAATAAATATAAGTCCAAAGTGTTTTTTTTTTTTCCTGCCAGCTTGTTATCCTTGGATAACTCAGAGGCCACGAAATACGGAAACAGAAGACGGCTACACAATCGGACAATACTGCTGGAGCATAGACTACTACTATGAAAATGTCCACTATAGGAAGATTTGTACTAGACTGTGATTACTGTCACTGTCAACTTGGAACTCGCTAATAACTTGGAGCACGATGGTATTACTACTTCCTCGGAGTAATGATGTTGTGATACTTCTACTCATCTTCTCTTCACCAGAGCTTTATCTTCCTCTCAAACAATACGGACGGATATGTCCTCGTCTATATGACTCTTGTGCTAAATATAGTCCTTACATCAGAAGTCCATCACCCTCATGCACACAGCAGTATTGCCTGTTAAGATCAGTAGGGCGCCCGGCCTATACAGTTTCATGTCCATCATCTATGAAGTACAAAGACAGTTCAATGCAAGCAGGGCGCCATCTATCCTTCATCCAGATTTTCCCTTTCCTTCTAAAGTGAAATCACTAGGTTCTAGACGCTTTCTCCGGTTTTCCGTTTTATTCTATTTGTTTGGCACACTCTCCTCCCCAGCTATGCACACAAACCAGGTATAATCCCATATTGTATTCTTGACTAATATTACATATTTTTATGTGCTAAATTTATAACTTAGACCTTCTCAAGTGAAATAAATCATTGCTAATTCTTGGGGGCCGTAACCAACAAAATAATTATTGTAGTAATAAATATCTAGGTTTACCCACATTTGAGAAATTTTGCATAAAAAAAGTGTTTTTGGACCACACTCTGTAGATTAGCTGCTGCAAAAGATTTCTTACCTTGTATTTGGTTACAGAAATGTCTTGTTTAAATAAAAAGCGGCGCACTTGGCACATTTTCACAAAATATGAAATGTCTTCAATTTGGCTCTCCAAAGATAGTCTAGGGCCATTGGAAGGAACAGTATAGATTTTTTACACATAAAAAACATACCCCCAACCCGATCGGGACATTGGATATGAGGATAAAGACATCCTAGGTGATTTGTAAGCCAACTTTTAAGTTTTCCATAACTTTAATCAACAAAATGTGTATATTACATGAATATTTTTGACTCGTATTCACTGATGTTAAAACCACAAAGGTTATAGACCGGTCAAACAGTGTGCATAGCGTGGGAAACATGCATACGGCGTGCGTGTTCTTGGTGTTAAACACCATTTTCGTCGTCTGCTGAATTTAACGTCGCCGGCGACGTTAAATTACAATATCGTTCTGTTTACCCATAAGGAAGCTGATTTGGTCTTAATCATTTCGGGTGAGGGCTTTTGTATATAAAAGCTTTACAACCATGCAAAAATATCGATTTTGAAAAATCTTGAGGGCGCACTATTTTTCAAATGTGCCAGTGTCTCTTTAAGGTGACTTTTGATTTGCTTATATTTCAATTATAAAACATAGGCTGAATTTCGTACTAGGAAATGTAAAAAAAATCTTAATATATACCTGCTAAAGAATAAATTCTCAGCTCAATACGATTGGATGAGTAATGTAGTGAGAGCGCCCATGCCTAGCTGTGTTCAGGAATGTGACCAACATCGATCGAGTGGACATTGAACTTATGCGGTCACATAAATTTCCTGAACACAGCTGGGCATGGGAGCTCTCACTGCATAAACATACACCCGGTTTTCTAAAACCTCGTAAGTGTGTTAATCATTATACAAATACTACATGGTTAGAGGGGAAATAGGGCACACTATTTTCCCGAGGTACTGGCTAAGCAAGGGTGAGGGGTGATATGCCCGTAGCCAGTAACAAGGGAAATAGTTTGCCCTATTTCTCCGATATAAACAATTTAATATTTGTTTTATTACACCTCACTTTGACTCTGGGGACGAGGTTGTAGGGAAACTATTTTCCTAGGGAAGCAGCACTTGTAATCCGAATCGGCCAATGAAATAGCATGGTTATGTTCATGAATATTCATGAGGTTTAATAATACGTAATATAGTTGAGATTCATTTAAAGAAAATGGCATCAAAATATTTACGCGTATAAAATAGAAAATTTTTAACTATGGGTCACGCGCGGTGTAAAATCACCCCTATGTGACATGTGACACAGAACGATATACATCATTGCCGGATCATTGATATTATCACCATCAATAGATCGTCAATTGTCCTTCGCAACCCCCCTAAAGTCAAACGATACAAGTGCAAAACCAAAAGGTATAAGACCAGCCCAATTCCGTTCATGGCTGATCTTCTTAACCACAAGTAATTTTTAACTGAGCACATCCTTTTCTCTCTGCCATATTTAGGGTGTTCATGACGTTTGTAATTAATAAGGTTTGTGTTTGTGAGCGCAGGTGTGTATAGAATTAGGGAAAAAAATGTATGATATTGTGTGTTGTGTTAGTGGGGGTGACATATTTGCATGTGAATGTTATGGTAAGTGTTTGTGAGTGTGTGTGGGTGGGTGTGGGTGTTTGTGTGTTATGGGTGTGTTTTGGGTGTATTTGTTTCCCTATTTGTCGTTGTATGCGATATTTTAAAGGTGCAATGTTTTGTTATACTGATGAGTGATGATTTTTTTAAATTTATATATGGTCTTTATAATTGTATTTAAATGTTTAAGCTTTTTAATGTAAAATCATACGCAATTCAGCCGTTTGCTGCTATGTATGCTTTGTTTTAATAAACCTGAAATAATAATAATAAACCTGAAATAAATAAATAATAAAAATGTAATTGGAATACCAATGAAAAGATCTTACCTTTGATTCGTAAGTATAGAAATACCACTATACTCTTTTCCCCAGATGTCAACATCATTTTGGCAAGAATAGACTTCCTGAAGAAAATAAATGAGACCTTGTTTTCTGTTTAATCAGTGAACATACTTTTACTTTTCCCCGTATTTAACAAAACATGGCGAACTGTTACATTTTGACATTTATGATAATTAAAAAAATTAATTGATCTACCAATGAATGAATCAATCGATCAATTCAAACTATTTATTTGTAGAGTAGGGATTGGGTCATTAAGCATTAATAGATCAATTGTTAATTAAAACACACACACACCCACACACACACCCACACACACATACACACACACACACACACACACACACAAACATACACGTTCAGTTGGTCTATCCGAAAGATTTCTTTTAATCTTTTTGCGTCCTTATATTTATTGTCTTCTTTAGCATGCACAGGATGTGTTTTTATATATAAGAGAAGTGTATCATTTATGCAGTCGAAAGCAATCATCTTCATAGAGTAAAGTCATGCATGTTTCGTAGATTTTCAATTTTCAATCCACATCTTTCAGCTTTTAAAAGCACCACAATGAGGTCAGGCTATGGAGTTGAACACCGGGAATCCCGATACGTTCCTATACTAAGAGTTGTACTTATTTGCTATAAACAATTGACGAGTCTTAATTGTGCAAATGTCGTTAACGAGTTCTTTAATTGCTTATTTTGCCACAGAAATTCAGTCAAGTTCCTATGGGGTGTTTATGGTGGACGCCAGAAAAAAAGCAAATTACGACGCTATACGTTCACACCCGTATCGAGCCCTGCAGTACCAAAAAAAAGTTCTGGCCTGAGTCAAGCATTTTGGTCAGTGTTCGAAATACCATTTTTTCTAACCGAGTCCAAAACACGGAGCCAAAGGCCCAATTCAGTTCTCTGTCCTGAATGTGCACAGAATAATCGAAGGGCCAAAATCAAAATTACCGACTTACCTGCCAGATCTCTACAAACAAAATACACCATAATAATTTGTTAGTACTTATGGTAAGACAATATTTGAGATGTGTACCTCTAAAAAGAAGTACGCGATGCGTAATTAGAGCCACTATCAGCGATTTCATCAAAATCCATTTTTTGCATCGTTAAAGGTGCAACGAGAAATTTTGAGCCCAAATACAAGGTAAGAAATCTATTGATGTCTAATTTCCTATGCAATCACTATTGACACAAATGGATGCCTTAAAATCTCTTGTGGCCCCTTTAGTAAGTCATACTATCATCGTCGGGTTACGTCATTCCCACCGGAGTAATTGAAGATTATGACAAACAAAATTAAAAAAAGCAAAAAACTAAAAATATTAACATAAATAATAATATCAGTAAATAAATAAAATTTGTAATTGAATACCAATTAAAATATCTCACTTTGATTCGTAAGTAGCTACTGTATATATGCCATTATACTCATTTTCTCAGATGTCAACATCATTTGGCAAGAAGTAGACTTCCTGAAGAAAATAATTGAGACCTTGTTTACTGTTTAATCAGTGAATCTTTATATACTTTTACTTTTCCCCGTATTTAACAAAACAATGTTAACCGGGTTACTAGTTTTACATTTTAGATAATTAAAAATGACTTGATCTACCAATGAATCATCACTTATCAATTCAAACTATTTATTTGTAGAGTAGGGATGGGTCATTAAAACATAATAGATCAATTGGTTAATTAAAAAAACCCACAAAAACATACACGTTCAGTTGTGTTGCTACCGAAAAGATTTTTTTATCTTTTTGCGTCCTTATTATTTATTGTCTTCTTTAGCATGCACAGGATGTGTTTTCATATAAAGAGAGTGTATCATTTTCAGTCTAATAGGCAAATCATCTTCATAGAATAAAGTCCATGCATGTTTCGTAGATCCTTAAGTCGATAGTCAATCCACATATTTAGCTTTTAAAGCACCACAGGAGTTCAGGCTATGGAGTTTGAACAAACACAGAATGATGAATTCCGATACGTTCCTATACTCAGAGTTGTACTTATTTGCTATAAACAATTGACGAGTCTTAATTGTGCAAATGTCGTTAACGAGTTCTTTAATTGCTTATTTTGCCACAGAAATTCGTCAAGGTTCCTATGGTGTGTTTATGGTGACGCCTAAACCAGCAAATTACGACGCCATACGTTTACGCCCGTATCGAGCCCTGCAGTACCAAAAGGTTCTGGCCTGAGTCAAGCATTTTGGTCAGTGTTCGAAAACACCATTTTTTCTAACCGAGTCCAAAACACGGAGCCATGCTCAATTCTGTTCTCTTGTCCTGAATGCGCCCCAGAATAAGCGAATGGCGGCCAAAATCAAAATTAGCGACTTACCTGCCAGATCTCTCTACAAACCAATCACCATACTACTTTGTTGTAGTACTTTGGTAAGACATATTTGAGATGTTTACCTCTAAAAGAAGTGCGCTGTGCGTAATTAAGCCACTATCAGCTGATTTTCATCAAAATCCATTTTTGCATCGTTAAGGTGCAGCGAGAGATTTTGAGGCACCCAAATATTGTGTCATAGTAGTAATTTCATATAGATTAGACCATGGACCATGTAGATAAGAGGACCCACAACGCAATAGTTTCAAAGACCCTATCACGTTTAACCGCTTTTGTTATTAAATCCCCACCAGGATCGCATTTACCGGCTTAAGGTAATGCTATAATCACCCTTCTCAGCAGGAGGGCTGACTGGCCATCACTCTTCAGAAAGTGGCGCGGGGTATCTGGGAAGGTTCAGCCCGCCTTAAATTGAATGATGCAAATTGCAAGGGGAAAGTGGGGGGTTGATGCCAATGATGAAAATTGAAAGATAGACAATGTGCATAACCATGAAAACGTCCCAACATAGCGTGCATTTCATCATTTAAACTATTGATTATTAAACCTTTGTCTACCTGAGGCATTTTTTGTAACAACACCCGGAAGGTGTACCCTTGAATTTTCTTTACTTAACATCCAATTCCTATAAATTTGGTACCTGTACGTATAGCTTAGATTTCTTCTTTCCATTGGATCACAATATGTAGAAACCAATTATTACGTCACTATGAGTCATAAGGTAATAAAGTATGAAAAATAATGCATATAGGAAGAAACATTGATGTTTTTGCAATTTACTGGCTCAAAAATATATTGTCAACACTTAAACATTCCATCATGTAAAGACATTATGACGTCATTATGAATAATGTTGGTATGTTGGTAACTCATTTTGGTATCAAGAAAGAGGATGCCTGCTATCAATTGCAACCAAAATCAAATGTCTGTGATAGTCCTGTGTCGTACTAGGTGTGTTGGTATTTCCCTCCCGAAGCGGGGGTGGGGGGGGGGGGTGATGGCCACACCCTATCCATCACTTTGGGACTCTCCCGTTACTTTTCCTATCCCCTGTAGGTTTTTAATGGGGGGGGCATGAAACGGAGCATAAAATGTCATTTGGCAATTTACATTTACTCAAGTTGACACCGGAAAAATTTGGTTTTAGTAGGGCGAAAAGAATAGAAGAGAGCGGTAACCAACCCCCCCCCCCCCTTTGGAGACCAGGGGGTAGTTTGTTGATACCCTGTCTGTTACCAGCTATAACGAATTCAGTTTTTTTGTTATTTTTGAGCATGAGTTGTTTTGATTTCATCCAGTCTTTCAAATCAATATCCAGAGGTCCAGCTTTTGCAGGGCCTCCTTGGCAGTATTGGGATCTTTGGGATTGAATGATGTATACAGCTGGACATCATCAGCATATATTGAAAAGTCTAAATAAGACTGCGGATAATATCACCCACCGGTAATGTGTAGATGATGAAGTCATGAGGACCCTAAGCAATTCCCGTGGGACACATACAATAATGGAGTAGCAGCAGATTATTGCCCTTCAATACACACACGGCTTGTTCTTGAACTTCAAGTAACGCTCAGCCCACTTAGAGCAGTGCCACTAATACCAAGTCTTTGTAGTAAGATCTATGCAAAGCACCCTGGTCGACAGTGTCGAATGCTGCAGAAAGGTAAAGAAGAACTAAAACGCACCTCGTTCCTTCCCCAGCACACAACATGTCCTTTTGACCTTCAGCGAGCAATCTCAGTGCTTGTATTGTCAGTGTAAGCTGACGAAGCTGCTCACCTAGATTATAACAAAGACATAATAACTTATTTATTTGACAACAACCTGTCAATGAGTTTTTTGAGATGTAAGCAATATTTGAAACCGGCCTATAATTAGTTAATTCATTAGGATCAAGAGTTGATTTTTTCAGGATCGTGTTATATACCTCACCAAGAAGCTTGGGGAAAATTCCTGGGCAGAGACCAATTGATGATACGTGTCCAGAGATGTCATAATGGTGTCAATGTGCTGTTTGAATAGCCATGTTGGCAACGGATCGAGCTGGCAGTTCTTTGTAGAGGAACAAGAGACAAGATTATGAACATCAATCGTCGGAGAGGAGGTAAAACTCAGGAAAGGATGTGACAGTTGGATCAACAGAGTACTTTGAAGTTAGTGGTGGAGGTGGCATGGACCAGAATATAGTACCATCACTGCCACTCTCAAGAGTTTTGCGTATTTTGGCAACTTATCATGGAAAGTTGGCAAATTAGCACATAACACTTTAGTTTAGTTACAAGTGGAAGACCCGATTTTAGGACCACGGGCCAAAATAGGTCCATACAAGGATAGGCAAGACACTGTGTTTCGAAACTGCCGGTTACTGAGGTCAACATTTTACATACACATGGGAAAATAGCCAGGGATCGATCAAGGGAACCGACCAAGACAGAACCCGCCACCTGTGTCCTCAGTGCAGTCACCAAGGACGTTCAAGAAATTTCCACTGAGTTGCCAGTTGTTCATGTTTTCATTGAAAAATTTGAAGCAAGTTGAAGGTATTGT
>JAMKCH010060639.1:0-17599 GCA_023653785.1 Ophioderma brevispina
CTCAAATCCATTTCATTCCCAAGATATAAACAAAAAACTGCCGTTTTAGTGGTTAACCACTTTTAATAGCACATTATTGAATAGGGTTTTGCAACATGCATTATTGCGTCTACCATCAAAACCGCAAGTTTGTTTCCCACGGTACTTGATGGGGTGTATGTGCAAGTGCCAGGCTCTCATATCAAGTAGAGAACACAATACACATAAATCGGAACAACCACCTTTATTGAGGTTTGCTGTTTTAAAAAGCTAATGAAATGTACTTTTCAAATATGCACAAATAATATGCATAAATGTTTAATAAAGACCTGAACTTGGGGGCACTTAAAGGTAAAGTTTTTTGGGACAATCTGTAATTAGAATTTAAAAGTTTGTTTAAACTTTTAATAACCAAAATCTCATATACATACTACATAAATAGTTCAAGAAAAAATGATGTAGTGAAAATAGTTCATATAGGGTGACCATCAGCTGAAGATGCTCATAAACAGTTCAAAATAAATAAGTCCCCCCCCCCAACAAAGGTCCATTTTTGGAAAAGTTAGGCTCCTTAAAGCGGCACTTGCACATTTTCACAAAATATGAAATTTCTTCAATTTGCTCTCAAATGATAGTTTAGGCCATTGGAAGAACAAAGATATATTTTACACATAAAATTAACTACCCCAAAACAGCTAGGGACATTTATATGAGGATAATAGAATCACCAGATAATTTGCTAGGCCAACTTTTAAGTTTTCCATAACTTTAATCAACAAATGTGAATATTACATGAATAGTTTGACTCGTACTCACTGATATTAAAACCACAAAGGTTATAGATAGGTCAAACAGTGTGCATAGCATGAGAAACATGCATACGGAGTGTGTGTTCTTGTGTTAAAAGCAATTTTCGTCGTCTGCTGAATTTAACGTCGCCGGTATAAAATCGTTCTGTTTACCCATAAAGAAGCTGATTTGGTCTTAATCATTTCGGGTGAGGGCTTTTGTATATAAAAGCTTTACAACCATGCAAAAATATCGATTTTGAAAAATCTTGAGGGCGCACTATTTTTCAAATGTGCCAGTGTCTCTTTAAGCAATCTGTGATTTTGTGTTTTCTAGATATAATACAATATTTGACAATGGAGGTACAGAAAATGTGAGAAATGGTGAAAAAGTAGACTTTGCCGAGCGAGCTCTAAGGGAACTAGAATTTCGCGGTTCTCGGCTTTTGTGCTAAATATTCAAAGAATATAAGCTTTGGGCCACTCCATAAAAAACTTAACATTTTAGTGACACACATACGCACACGTCACATACATACACATGGAAAAAGAATTGCAAAATGGTCCTGCCAGCTATGATGGTGGCCCACAAAAAGATGTTTGTAGAAAAATAGGGCTTTCTACACATGACACCAGATCACCATTATTGCGGATTTATCAGTGGCGTAACAGGCGGGGGGGCAGGGGGCAAGTTTCCCCCTGACGACTTTGACCGGGAAAAAATTTGCAAAAATCATGCTAAATCAGCCCTCTGACCGGGAAAATTTGGCCTTTTGACCCCCCCTGAGAGGGAAAATTTCCCAAGACTGGGAAATTTGCCCCCTTAGAGCGGGCAGGCCCGTTACGCCACTGGGATTAATATGATACTTCTGTGCTTCTGTTGTTTCTAAATGGACATGTCATTGTACTGTACAGCTTAATGAGCGTAATGCACATGGAGAGAAATTCTCCATCTAGTGCGATTTCTACCACCTCGCTCAATTCTAACACCAGGCCCGTAAAAGGTGAAAAAGGTCCACTTTTGGCTGATTTTTTTAATAAAAAGGTTCAAAATTTAGAAAAATGTTGACAAGAAAGTCCACTTTTTGGTGATAAAATGTTCAAAAGGTCCAAAAAGGACCATTTTAGGGGGTTAGGTGTGAGCAAATATATAATTTGGTGCAAATTGTGAGCAAATATATAATTTGGTGCAAATTGCATGCAAATATACAATTTGGTGCAAATATAGACTAAATATACAATTTGGTGCAAAAATACATTTTGGAGCAAATATATAATTTGGTGCAAATTGTGTGCAAATATATACTTTGGTGCAAATATATAATTTGGTCCAAATATATAATTTGGTGCAAATATATAATTTGGTGCAAATATGATTTGGTGCAAATATTTGATTTGTTGCAAATATATAAAGTAGTGCAAAAAGTATAACTTTGTACATTGCTATTATAGTTTTGCACATGTACATGAATTCTGTTTATCTTGGTGCATTGTACTTTATACATAATTTGTTATCAATGTATCTACATTTGAAATATTTAACATTTTTTATTCTTAAACAGTAATTTTTCTCTATAAACAGGAATATACATATATTCTATTTACATAGTTTACAATAATAATCGTATTTGCACTGCAAAGAGGAAGAAAGTCTTCAACATTGATTCTTGACGTTAGACATTTCATTGAAATATCTGTCAGGTCAGGTTTCCCTTTAGGGCCTGCTACTGGTATCCTGGTAACCAGTACTACCTGTCCCAGGGCCGAGTTGTTGGCGGCTAAATCATTTTTTAGGAAACTTCTGATGAGGAGGGTAGCTGGTTACCCTGGTAGAATGAAAAAGAAGATCTACCTACAAGGGCGTTAGCTCTGGAGAGCTTGGCGTCCATCCAGCACATGCTGCCTTGTATGGTGGGCATAGTTGCCCAAAGGCTAGGCCCACTGCCGACAACTGTGGATTGGCCTCAGGAGGGCATCCGGTCAATTATCTTTTGCTCCAATAAATCCTCACACAGCAGTATTGCTGAGTGTGAGGTGTATCCGGCCACTCCCGTTGACGGGGACAAACCCAGATTTAAAACTTTGGTTTACTAACTAACTATCTGTACTCAGAGAGTGATTCAAACATCTTCCTTGTAATTGAGTAGAATCTACCACTCCACTTGGTTGTCCTTTTAAAAGGTTGTCTGTTGATAAAACAGAAAAAAAATGGTAAAAAGAGGTGATAAATCTCAAAGACAGATGATCCAACCCAATTTGAATTTGACCAAACTTAATGTTTTTATTTTTTTGCTCCAATTACATTCTTAAAAAAAAGAGAACATTCACTTAAAGGCACTATCCACCCTGGCTTCCCCCCTGTGTGGAATCTGTCCCCCTTTCCCCCCTAAAAAATTAGTGATTTTCTGCACATGTGCTAATTTACATTGAAAACAACATAGGCCTATACTATACTAACAAATTTTAATATATGCCTAGGGCGGTTTCAGGAGCGCATGAGGCACCAGGCACATTGTAAAAAAAAATAGCCTGTTAACGCACGGGTGACGCAAAATTTGGTGCCCATTGACAAATCATGGATCCGCCCCTGATGTTTGCCCCCCTGAAAATATGTGTGCCCTCCACTCTTCCCCCCTGAAAAAAAAGCTGGTTATGCCACTGGTGGGTCCGACTCCTCCTCTAGCCACAAAAAATGTTATTTTATTATGCTAGGGTGAGCAATTGCAACAAAAACATCAGAGTCAGCAATTTAAAGGGATTAGCAGCGACAATGCGAGAGAATAAAAAAAATGTGGAAATGCATTTTTTAAACTTATAAATCAGGATAAGTGTGTACAATTCTATATAACTGCTTTAATGTAGAAACAAACCACCAAATAGTGAAAAAATGAAGTATTTGAGGAAATTTGTCATACCGACTCCCGCAAATAGACATACAGCGACAGCATCTCAAAATCTGCACTAAACAGCCGATTGTGGTTTACACTAGTACAAAATAAACTAAGATCAATAATGTTTGTGTTTGAGGTCAAACTGTATTGATCATGGTGCACAATACCGCCCTGAAAATCTGTGATATTCACCGGGAAAGATATTTTGATCTCAAGTCAGAATTTTGATACGCACGTTTAGAAATTACAGAATCGGATAAAAAGTACTGCCTTGTCTTTAATACACACACATATCCATGCCAGTAACAAAAATATCAAATATGAATTTTGATGATTTTTTTGATGTTTCGGATTAGCAAATCGCTGCTAATCCCTTTCAATAGAAAATAGGAATAGCTGCCCTATGAGATAATTCAACTGATGCGGTCCTGAACACAAGTTACGGCGGAATAAGTCCTTTTTACGGCTTATGGATAGAATAAAGACATTGGTGAGAGATGGTGATTTTAGATACCGTGTTGTTCCCAATAAACGCCCCTGCTCTAATAAATGCCCCCCTACGATTTTTGGATAAACAATTCAAGAAAATGAGTTAAGTTTACCTAAATCACATGATTTAATGGCCGGTACTGTTGTAATCCGTATCATAATCGCTGTTGTGCACAGTTGTAATAGTTTAATTAGTATGTAACTTTGACCTTGGGAGGTGTGAAAACAGCGTACCCATGCTTGTTCGTTTGTATTATTGGTAATCAGCAAAAATAAGCGTGTGTAAGGTGTTTTTGCGGGATTTTTTGACATTCCATTTTTAACTGTAATAAACGCCCTCCCTTTTGAAAAATGCACCGCCCCCGGGGCGTTTATTAGGAACAATACGGTATTTAGGTGTCTTTTTTACCCAAACCTATCGTGCGGTTTGGTTGTCACAATGATCATATTTATTGTGATGTTTCCTAACACGTTGGTATTGATATAGTCAATCGCCATTCTTGAACTTTAAATTTTACATACTTGCTGCTAAGGGAGGGGTCACTACTTATGCCAGGGGGGATGGAGGATTTGAGAGGGAATGCAAATAATTTGTTGAGCAAAAGGAGGAACATGAAACTGTCATCACAGAGGGGGGGGCCTGCTTCGGGGAAATGTTACATTTTTTAATGGAATCAATTTAGTTAGGGACCAATCCATTTTTAGAATATAGATTAGAATTTTAAATCTATAAGATTTAATTTTTTTATCTAAAAATGGATTGGTCCCTAATCACAATCTTTTTTAAATCCTTGTAATTTAGAGTGAAGGAGGAAAACAAAATATTTTGCCAAACCCCTCCCCCGTTGGCCACCATCATCTGGCCAATGCCGGGATAGTAAAATCTCAATTCCCATGCCACAGTTCAGTAGCTTTCATTCACCAATGTATTTAGAAAATACACCCCCTGGTTTTGGGGTATAATATATGATACCCAGATCACACAAGGTCAGTTCATGTCAATGTATGTACATGTACAGCACACTGAACTGTGTCCTTGGTGGATGAGCATAACTTACCTCATTGCTCACACACTGCTGGATGATGTGTGACTGTGAGAGGCCAGCAATCAACACAGCACAGTCTCTTGGTAGGCTGTGTTTCTTAGAAGGAGCCTGTAATGCAATCAGAGAAATCTTAAAGTGACAGGAGGAGATATTTTTAGGATACAAATTTCTCTCAAATTTCACTGGATCGGTTGTAGACCACCTACCGAGAACATTTCGAAGGTTTATTGGACAAACAGGTGCAAAGAAAACCGCAAACCTTGTTTTGAATTTGCCTGCTGTCGTAATCGTTCCCCATAGAAAACCATGCTTTGACTTTCTGTCGTGCACGAAAGAAACTACTAAATCATTATCTTATTACATAAAGACGGCGTATTCTATACTAACAAATTTTAATATTTCCTATGGCGTTTTTCAGGAGCGCATGAGGCACCAGGCACATTTAAAAAATAGCCTGTTAACGCACGGTGACGCAAATTTGGTGCCCATTGACAAATCATAAGGATCCGCCCCTGATGTTGGCCCCACCCCCCCTGAAATATGGTGTGCCCCCCCCTCTTCCCCCCGGAAAAAAGCTGGTTATGCCACTGTGGTCCCGAACTCCTCCTCGGCCAAGCACACATGTTTATTTTAATTATGCTATGGTGAGCAATTGCAACAAAAACATCTCAGAGTCATCATTTAAAGGGGATTATCAAAGCAATCATGCGAGAGAATCGAAAAAATGTTGAAAATGCATTTTTTTAAACTTATAAATCGGATAAGTGTGTACACTTTCATTACCTAACTGCTTTCAAATTTTTGACAACCACCAAATAGTGGAAAAAAAGAGTATTTGAGGAAATTTGTCACACCAAATGAGTATAGAAGCGAGGGGGTAAAATAGTGGGAAGAGTAAAGAAAAGATTTGAGGATAAGGCCACAAGGGGCGTAATGGCGAAAAAATGAAGTATTTGAGGAAATTTGTTTCACACCGCCTCCCGTCAAATAGATATACACACGACACAGCATCTCAAAATCTGGACTAAACAGATGGGGGGTTTACACTAGTAAAAAATACGAAATCAATAATGTTTGTGTTTGAGGTCAAGATTGTAATTGATCTGGGCACAATACCGCCCTGAAATCTGTGATAGTCAACCGGGAAATATATTTTGATCTCAAGTCCAGAATTTGATTCGCACGTTTAGAAATTACAGAATCGGATAAAATACTACTAAGCCGTTGTCTTTAATCACAGATTTCATCAATGAGCATCACTTGCAGGTTCTGTTCCCATACCATGCCAGGAAACAAAAATATCAAAATATGAATTTTGATGATTTTTTTTTATGTTTCTCGGATACAAAATCGCTGCTAATCCCTTGAATAAAAATAGGAATAGCTGCCCTATGATATAATTCATCAAACTGAGCGGTCCTGAACCACAAGTTAACAGGCGAAAATAAGTCTTTTTGCGCTTATGGATGAATAAGACAGTGGTGATACGATGGTGATTTAGATACCGTTTGTTCCAATAAACGCCCCTGCTCTAATAAATGCCCCCCTAAACCGATTTTTGGCATAAAACAATCACAAGAAACTGAGTTAAGTTTACCTAATCACATGATTAATTTTAAAATGGCCGTATGTGTAATCCGTATCATAACGCTGTTGTGCACAGTTGTAAATAGTTTCATTAGTATGTAACTTTACCTTGGAGGTGCGAAAACAGCGTACCCATGCTTGTTCATTTGTATTTTGGTATCGCAAAAATAAGCATTTGTAAGGTTTTTTGCAGGATTTTTGTGACATTTCCATTTTTAAAAAACTGTAATAAAACGAACGCCCCTCCCCTTTTGAAAAATGCAAAACCCCCCGGGCGTTTATTAGGACCAATACGGTATTTATGTTTCTTTTTTACCCAACCTATCGTGCGGTTTGTTGTCACACATGAGCATATTTATTGTGATGTTTCCTAACACGTTGGTATTGATATAGTCAATCGGCCTTCTTTGAACTTTAAATTTTACAAGGGCATAGTCTTCTAAGGAGTGGTCCTACTTATGATGCCAGGTAATGGAGGATTTGCTAGGGAGGTCAATAATTTGTTGAGCAAATGGAGGAAACATGAAACTGCCCTCACATAGCAGTGGCGTACCAGCGGAGGGGGCAAAGGGGGGCGCGAGCCCCCAAAAAACCCTTTGCCCCCCCCCTTCCCGCCCCCCCCAAATTAAACTGACCTTTTGTACAGTGTCCTATGGAGAAGGACCCACATTTGCCCCCCAAAAAAGTCTTTTGGCACCCCTTCAAAAATTGCAAGCCCTCAGCCCCCCCCCATTTGTAAGGTCTGGTTACGCCACTGTCACCGAGGGGGGGGCTGCTTCGGGAAATGTTTACTTTTTTAATGGTAATCAATTAGATTTAGGGACCAATCCATTTTTAGACTAAGATTAGAATTTTAAACTATAAGATTTAATTTTTTTATCTAAAAATGGTTGGTCCCTAATCACACTCCTTTTTTAAATCCTTGTAATTTAGAGTGAAGGAGGAAACAAAATATTTTGGCCAAAACCTCCGCTCCGCGCCGTTGGCCAACCATCATCTGCCCAATGCCGGGCTAGTAAAACTCAATTCCCATGCCACGTTTCAGCACTTTCATTCAACCATGTTTTTATAAGAAAATACACCCCTGGTTTTATTGGGTATAATATATTATACCCAATCACACACAAGTCAGTTTCATGTCATGATTATGTACATGTACAGCACACTGACCTGTGTCCCTTGGTGGATGATCAATAATACACCTCATTGCTCACACACTGCTGGATGATGTGTGACTGTGAGAGGCCACATCAACCATCACAGTCTCACTTGGAGCTATGTTTCTTAGAAGGAGCCTGTAATGCAATTCAGAGAATCTTAAAAAGTGACAGGAGGAGATTTTTTAGATACAATTTCTCTCAAATTTAACTGGATCAGTTTGTAGACCACCTACCGAGAACATTTCGAATGTTTTATTGGACAAACAGGTGCAAGAAAACCGCAAACCTTGTTTTTTAACTTGCCTGCTGTCGAATCGTTACCCCCATAGAAAACCATGCTTAGACTTTCTGTCGTGCACGAAAGAAACTAATAAATCATTATCTTAATTTACATAAAGACAGCGTATTGGCTTATTCACTTCGGGTATGATCTAATACATTGGTAAGGCATTCCAAATATGTAAAAAAACTGGGTTGAGACAATTGGGGGCCGCTTCTGTTCTGGAAATCTCCTCGTACCTCTTTAAAACAGCAATACCAACCCATTTTCTGAAGAGCACCCCCAATTTTTTTCAAAATTTTGAAATTTTTTTGCACATTTAGCCTTGGTGTAATTGTCTAGTAAACTATAACCTGCAATGGTCATGCTCAAAAGTGGTGTATTTGTTCATAAAAGAAGCATTTGTAATTATAATTAGCATATCCAATAGTATCCACGGAAGAGCGGAAATAAATTACCAATTTTCTGTCCATCCATTGAGTGATAAATAACACTAAATGACCTATAACGGCCGAATCACTGAAACACCTATAGAATGAGCATAGACATACTTAATTTTGCATCAATTTTCCTTCCCACATTTCATATTGAAGATGTTCCAGCAGCCATTTAAATTATGAACAGAGATCTTTGACAATTCATTACTCTAATTACAAAATTCTTTCTTGTGCGATACATAGACCGTTCGAGCTTATCATTCACAGTTATGTTTTTACTAACCATTACCAATGACAACTGTGCAAAAATCTCAATTTTTTTTGGAAAATTGGGGGTGCCCTTTAAAAAAATTGCTGGTAAATTGCTTTTGAAGGAGGGTGAAAAATAATGATTTTCTGAAGGGCACAAACACACACCAAGTTCACAAACAACACCATTTTAAGAGCAGTTATTGAATGGCATCAATCAATTTGAAGGCAACAATAGAATAAAACTCAAGGTTTATTTTAATCTCAAATCATGGCCTGTAGGCCAGATTGCTACGAGACTTTATAACTTAATAATTACTAGACATAAACAATGCAACTTGGAGGCAGCAGCTTAAACAGCGCCATAAGTTGCAACATCAACATTCAAACACACTACACGAAACTCACCTGATGGGAAGTGCAAGCTTTCATGGTTCCTTTGCCCATTTCAAATGAACCATGGAGAAAGTGGTATTCAGGTTGTAATCAATATCAGTTATACAACGTTAAATCCCAAATTGAGTTCCCGAAAGAAATCCAGCAAGTGGTCCCACCGAGATTAGAACCGAGGACCCTTTGCTCCTGAGGTAAGCTTGCTAACTGCTAGACCACACCACTTTCTCAATTACATGTTAAAGAATAGCACAACAATAGGATAACATCTTGGGCATCAAGGCAACTAGTAGGGGCACCGAAGGCAATTGCCCTTGGTGCCTTGGGTTATTTTACACCCTGCTTTGAAGGGGTATCGCCCCAATTTAAGTATTATTCTTGATGGAATGACCTTGACCCCAAATCCCCATAGGTAGTTTTGTATAATATTTCAATCCGTTTTGATGTGAGAGCTACAAATGTGATTTTGTAAGCCCCATAGAGTACTGTGTACTCACACAGCAGTATTGCTGAATGTGGAGTGAATCCAGCCATCCCCATTTGGGACCACACCGAGACTGATGCAAGATTTTGAAATATAATTTTTTTGTGTAGTCCAATTCCAAATGTTATCTAGCAACTACAAGATAGTCCGCCTAAAATGCCTTATTACCCCAAGTTGTAGCGATGAACAATTTTCCGTTTTGATGCAGTAAACATTTATGCACAGTGTTTACATTGCCATAGAATACCGTGTATACACATTTCCTGATCGGAATTTTTGAACCAGTTGTGATTTTCCCTATATGAAAGACTGATTTGAGCTTAGTTATTTCATAAATTGATAGTATATGGCCAAGCATTGTGTTTTATGGCAAAAAACACGATTTGTTTGAAAATTCCGTGCGCCCTCTGTCGAATCTGCTGAGTCAGCCTGTTAACTAACTACTAACTAACTAACTAACTAACTAACTACGAACTAACTAACTAACTTAACTAACCTAACTACTTAACTTACTTACTTACTTCCTTACTGTACTTCTTACTTACTACTTACTTACTTACTTACTTACTTCTTACTTAGAGTACTGTGGTAACATTGATACCACAATGGATGACCTTTTAGCCTAATTAATTCACAGGAGACACCAAAATTTTGACCATGCACTTCTGGTAAAATATGGGGTTCTGGGGGCGAGGCTATTAGCAATCGAGCTATATGGACCCTTGTGTCTCTTTAAGCAACAGTAATTTGTTTATATTTCAACTATGATGCCTAAATGCCACACACACACAACACATATAAATACAACACATCGCCGACTCACAGCAGGGGCGATACCGGAATTCTCAATGGAGGGTTCCAGTCACTTTTCGCTTGACGACACACAATTTGTAAAATTTCTCCGGCTCCCTGTGCCCCTGGTAGACCCTAACTTTTTTCCGTCATTTCAGAATTCTGAGAGAGCGAGGTGGCAGTGGGGGAGATTTTTTTTTTCAAGCACTAAACACACAAAGTAACATACAGGCATGCACAAACTGTCTTGTGGCTCCGGCAGCGGCATAGGCGCCCACAAAAATGCATCCCCTTTTCCTACTTCTCCCACAGTTCGCATGTGCTTTCGATGCCATATCGGTCACAGTGATTGCCAGATGCCTGCCATATGGCTTGTACCCCATATTTTGAATCCTAAGTCATTTAGGGGCCAAAAAGGGGCAGTCTCTCTAACACCTCCTAATATTTCACATGCTACTAGTGTTACACAGTTAAATGATCTTGACCAGACTTCATTGGAATAACCCCTCACCCAAGTGCCATACAGGGGTGTGTTTTTCCAATTGGGGGTCAAAGGTCCACCAGAGGTCATTACGTCATTCGCGCTTACCCTCCTGTTTTGCTGTTTCTGCCCACACCATTGATGGCGATTCTGGGTCAAAACCCGCCACATGGTGAAAATTTATATTTTGAGTTGACTATCATTGCAAAGTGTTGAAATATAAAGTTGCCATACTTTTTTTAACACTTCGTTCCTCTATGATACACTTTCAAAAGTTATGCCTTATACAACTGCACAAAAAATAAATATCAACTAACAGATTTTAAGTATTTCATTTATTTTTTTCAAAACTGTCCGGTGCGACTGTGGCGGGTGTTTCAATCACATCACAAATCATTTGCTAAAATGACTCGACTTGGTCCAGAAGAAACCCGCTGGACCCAATGTCCCATAAGGGATGTTCACGAATGCGGTTTAAAAGGATCATGCAGGGGTCATTACAGGTCATGTCGTGCTTTTGCTGTTTATGCCACGTATCAATTGCTATATACCAAGTCCGTTGGTCCGAATAAACCGCTGATGCAATCCCATATGGGTTTTTACATATTGGGGTCAAGGTCACGCAAGGTGTCTTACAGGGGTTAAAAGTCACACAGGGGTCATAAGAGGTCAGTCGCTCTACCACCCTTTTTTGCTGTTATGCACAAATCAATTGCTATATCATCAGTCTTAGTCAGAAGACCCCTCGACCCATGGCCCATATGGGTGTAGACAGATTGGGGGCAAAGGTCACATGGGTCATTAAAAGGGGCATTCCTTTGAAATCGATAAATTCCTTCTGGTGTCACCAATCCTTGATATAATCCCACTAGAGTTGGCAGAAGAAACACTACCCAAGGCCCATATGTGGATGTATAGACAGCCCTGGGCAAAGTTCGTCCAGTGGTCCCAGCCAATTGCATGCCCGCATGATATACTCATATTCCAATAATTGTATGATGTGACCCCACACAAATTGCATCAGAAACCCTTTTGGTGTTAATATACTCTGAAATAGCCAAAAATAATATATTAAAAGTCT
The DNA here is from genome assembly GCA_023653785.1 of Ophioderma brevispina. Taxonomy (NCBI): domain Eukaryota; kingdom Metazoa; phylum Echinodermata; class Ophiuroidea; order Amphilepidida; family Ophiodermatidae; genus Ophioderma; species Ophioderma brevispina. Next base: position 12,138 of record JAMKCH010060639.1, read on the forward strand.
ACCAAAAGTCAACCTAGTGGAAGCAATGTAGAAATAAGGGGGCAACGTTTGTTCAGGGGTAAAAAAATAGAACTGTTCGAATTGATATTAAATGATTTACCACTTTAATGGCCGACTCTAAGGTTTTAAAAAAGGTGATAGTTTTTCCCTATCCATGCATTATGTTTTAGTAGAACTAGGCTTATAACAGGTTTCAAGGTCATCCTGGGTAAAATTCATAGAAGGGTCCCGATTCTGATCGGACTGGTTGTAAGCTCTAGTTGTTAATTTGTCCCACTAGATCATTTAAATGTAAATGATTCTTTGTTTGAACTTTCTATCATAAGAATTACAGAGCTAATGACTAGTGGCCCTCCCATAGGACCCTGTAGCCCCCAGTCACTTTTTGCGTTCCAATTATGCACAAATATTGAGATGGTGTAACCAGTATATTCTTTGGTTCGTGTACCATTAGACGAACAAATTTGACACCAGTTTCTTATAACATACGGATATAGTCTGAAAATTTACCCCATTGTGACCTTGAACCTTTTTGACTCATACTTTGACTACAACATGCAGATATGGCAAACTCTACCTTTTTTTAATCCTGGAAATGTAATCGAACAAGGTTGTGCATACTTTTCGAGCGTTTTAGATACTTTGATATTTTTGACCCCTGTCTAACCTTACCCCTATAACTATATGTTCCACTCCGTCGATTTTGTAGTAGACTTTGGATATTTTTTTTTAAAGGTATTCTCATATAATTTCTTTGGTATTGATTCTGTTGCAATAGTGTTGGTTAAGGCAGCATTCATTCTATTTTGACTGGCCTATCATGCTTTTCTAAAGCACAATAAATGCCTAGTTTACATTCACCATCTGAATTCACAAAATAACTTTGTTATACTACCTTCAAGTGGCTTAACAGGGGTCATTTGTGCAGAAGGGAAATTCCCCTTTTGAGTAGATTTTCCAGTTGGAAGTGGCTTCGAGGGCAAATTCTCCCTGATGGCATGATTTTAAGCATTTCTTTCGGTCAAAGCTATCTGGAGTGGCAGGTTCCACCTGCCATCCCCCCCCCCCAGTGGCACTCCCTAAAATAGGTGACGGGTACTGTGGCAGCACTTTGACCCCTCTTTCTTTTACACCTGCTGTTCAGTGAAAGAACCACTCTTTTTTTAACCTGTCCACTGAAAGATCCCTCCTTTGTTACCTGTCCATGAAAGATTCCCTGTTTTTCTCTCAGTTTGTGTCTCCCATTTTTAATCAAAGTCATTTCGAACTGTAAACCCCCTTATTTCTATTTCATGCTCTCACAGAAGCCCCTCTTTGTTTTACTGATGGAACATCAGCATATTACCCCTTTTCACAAAATTTGAGAGGCTCAGTGATTGAACCCCAGTTTTGCATTCCTCCTCACGCAAATGACCCCATTTTTTCCCTTAAAGTTACATTTGAAATTCCAATCCACATTCCCTGTCACTTTCTCAACTGTGGCAGCCCTGTGCCTGCCCCCCTTCCCCACCTGTTACATTGAATGCTACATTTTCTGAACCCCAGGACGTTTCACGATAGAGGGGACCCGTATTTTGACTGTCCTAGACACAGTGGCAGCTCCAGACCTCTTTTTCTTGGGGGTGGGGGGAAAGGGTTTTTTGGTGTGGAAAAAGTGAAATTCTGGAGAGAAAGTGGAATTGCTGTGGTAAATTGAAATTCTGGGGGGGGGGTAAGTGAAAATTCCTGGGGGAAAAGTGAAATTCTGGCAATATCAAACTTTGAATATTTTTAAACCATTTTCAAACTTGGTGTTTTTGTTTTTGCCATCCTGTCAGAGTGTTTGGCAATGTCTTTTCTCAAAGTGAAATTTACCATAGTTTTTGGGCCCGGGTATAGCACTCATTGAGTTGGTCAGCACAGTATACGCCTCCTCCCTCTTCTTTAATCCTTTAGGATCCGTAGAATGCTGAGCATTTCTACAAATAAACAAAACTACATTCAGATATATTTTATAATCCAAATTTTTGGAACAATCCCTACTATAAGTTGATCATTTTGAAGCTTTGTCCTTTTTAACTTTAGCATGAGTTTGGTATGTTGAAAGATCTAGGATATGACTGTTCAAAAATTAACCTGACATTCAATTCGGATCCAGAAACAGTAAACAGCCACCCGACTAAGCTAATCTTGCAATTAAAAGTGACAGATTTTTTTGAGGATACAATTTTTTCTCAATGGGTCGGTTGTAGACCCACCTTACCAAGGACGTTTTAGAGGTTTATTGTACAAGCAAGTACAAAAGAAAACAGCAAACCTGTTTTGAACTTGACGGCATTTGTAAACTCCTATAGAAAACCTGCTTTGATTTTCTTTCCCGTGCACGCAAAATACACATCATTCTATATATTAAAGCCGAAACCTGCACACCGGTGATCGATTTAAAATGCATATGTATGCTCCGTGTGCCAATCGGTGGTGATTAAAGCAGCCACAACCTCGGGGTGATCGAAGCTGATCAATTAATGAGCTCATTAATTGCCAATTAATATACATGCATAATATATGAGCGCGTGACCAAATCAGACCAATGAACTGGATCTGCTCAGGGTCGCGATAAGTTTGATACATGAACAATTCATCAAGCGAGCAATATCCCCGATGCTCATGCATAGTTGTTATGCATGAGGTGAGATACTGTGGAATGTCGAGTGGAGCAATAAAATGCGAGCATTGGCATATGGCTGTGCATGAATATGTATGCACTCACGTTCCAACACATGTGCAATCGTGTGTTTATCAGCTAATGTTCGCTGGTGCCTCATATCTTTAGTACTTACAACCGTCGGGTTTTAACTATCTGCAAAGCGCTACCGTGATGGGTACCAGTCTAAGCCTTCAGGGTGGTATTCACTAACTAACTACAGCAAACATTAGAGTGCAAACACTTCAAGAACTTGCGGCAGGTCCGTTGTTACGCAAATTCAATTTCTTTGTGTCAATGTGACATAAAAAGTCCTGGAGAAAATAACACACGAACAAAGTACCGGTAATAGAAGCCTATGCATAATGTATCGTGTAAAAAGGGTCAAGCTTTATTTGGTCATATTTACTCAAAATATCTTAGAATTGCACAATAAAATACAATATATAAACACAACAGAGTAACAAAGAGAAAAATCACCTCATGTTGTAAGTGCGGGGTTGATAATTTTAGACATGTTTTTGATTTTTGCAACATTGTGCGAAATTGTGTTTACAAGCCATGATGATATTTATTTTGTTGTGAATACACTGGTTGATCGATGATTTGATATCATTAAAATATCTTCAATTTTGTAGGCCTATTGCCAAAATCAAGTTGAAATTCTTTGTTGATGTTTGAATTTGAATTTTGTCAGTTGTCATGGCCATGCATCGGTAAATTCAGTGGCGGCGCCAGAATGCTTTTTTCGGAAGGGGTGGAGGAAACGGGGAAAGTGAAATTGGGTGAAGGGCAAAAGTGATATTTTTTTTAGGGAAAAAAATCAACAACTTTGAGATTTGTAACCAATTGTGGTCCAAGTCGCCAAAATTTTGCCAAAATTTGGCGATTTTCACCCCCAAATCGCTTATTTTTGCCCCTAAATCCACCATTTTCCTTCTGGCCGGGAAGGGGGGGGGAAACTGAGGGAGGAAACAAAACATATGTGGGGGAAATTTCACCATGCCCCCTCCCCGGTGCCGCTACTGGGTGTTGTATTTGGTGTGTGAAGGCAATTTTCGCCCCGATGATGATGTGTACTCAACATGATTTTTGTAGAGGAATTTTGAGAATTGTCTACCTTGAAAATTTTTGTACAATTAAAAATAACAAAATGTTGATCAATTTGGGAAATATCTATCATAGGTAATACAAGTTTGCGTCTGTAAAAAGCAGCACAGACACGTATCGGAAGGGAGCAAACATTTTCACAAATGCTGTACCATTTGGTAATAATCACGTTGAATTTCAATCTGAAAATAGTCTTTCAAATGACTAAACGTTTGCATTTTGCCCGAAGCGCACGAAAAAAAAAATCACCCCTGCCCAAAATATAAAAAAGAGTCTTTGAGTGAAAATTGAGCAACATTTTCTAGAAGTAGAGGTTTTGGGGTTTAAGATTTAAAAAAAAAATACAGGGCCATTGCTCTAAATTACAGGGATTTAAATTAAATCCCAAAAGATTGTAGTTAGTGACCAACCCATTTTTAGATTTCAAATTAAATATTATAGATTTACAAAATATTCAAATCACTCAGATTTAATTTAAAATCTAAACATATGGGTTGGTCACTAACCACAATCTTTTGGGATTTATTTTAAATCCCCGTTAACACACGCGTCACTTTTGAAATGGGGACTCCCCGGCTTCTTTCACCCCCAGGTCATGGGGGGGGTCGCGGTCGGAGGAAGTCAGCCAGTGAGGGAAAATTCATCCCAATCGGAGGGTAGCCTCCAAAAACGGCTGGTTTCGCACGATTTTTCAGTTTTTCACCAAAATTTCCCGATTTTACCTCATTTCCCCTATTTGCTATACATCACTGAGTGGCCCCTTTCCTCCGACCCCAGCTACACCACTCTTTTGGAGTGCACTCTAAATTTCAGGGATTTAAAAATAGATCCTTAAAATTCAATCTCATTTGCCTTAAATTCAATAATATTAGATTTGAATTCAAAGCTAATATGATTTAATGCAATAAAGATTAATTTTAAATCCTAACATCGATTGGTCACTCACTACAAGCTTAATGATTAACTTTTAAATCCCTGAAATTTAGACTGTGCGAGCTCTTTGGCAGGAAGTGTTCACCTGAATTCAAGCTCATGTTGGGATAAATCTGGGTCTATCATCACTTTGTCTAATTCCATTTCGTCTAATAACCACTTGGTCTAAAACCGTTTCGTCTAAAATCAGATGGTCTAATTGCCACTTAGGCTAATAACCACTTAGTCTATTGTCACTTGATCTAATAACCAGATGGCCTAATTACCATTTTGTCTAAAACCATTTCGGCTAATATCCAATAGGTCTAATTTCCACTTCGTCTAATATCATTTGGTCTACACCCATTTAGTCTAATAACCAGTTGGTATATTAACCATTTAGTCTAAACCCATTTTGTCTAAACCCATTTCGTCTAATGATCAGTTGGTCTAATTACCATTTAGTCTAAACCCATTTTGTCTAAACCCATTTCGTCTAAAAGTTTTTTTAAGCGTGTGTAGATGGTATCCTGTATGGAGAGTACAAAACACACCCTGGCCTGAGCACATGTCCAAAGCAGTGTCCATCTCCAAAGGATTTAGTTTCTAAATCCGAAGATGGGTGGACTATTAGTCCTTATAGAAATTGATGTCCTGACAGAGCAGAGGTGGAATATCGTTCCTTAGGGATAAGTGTCCATGTCCAACATGGACTGCAAGTACTTAATTAAGAATTAGTATCCAATTCATAGGTGAA
>JAMKCH010060643.1:0-29353 GCA_023653785.1 Ophioderma brevispina
GGTCAAACTTTTAAAATGCCCCAATAATGTTAAAAGTATGTGCCATATTGTCCATCTAATCATAGGATTCCACAAATGTATAGTTTGTACCACCTACGAGGCTACGACCGTGGTTTTTGGAGTATAAGGGTTAAAATGGCTAAAATGGTAAATAAAAGGTCAATCTCGATTAGTACAGGGGTCAATTAAAAGTTATCTGATTATAATTAAAAATACAATTATTGCCTGAGGTAGAGGACTCTAAAAGGTTAGTGTGTATCTATGTTAAATGCTTACTTACGGAGACACGGGTCAAGAAGGTCACCACCAATTGGGTATGTTGACATGACATATTTTTCCCAAACATGGTAACTATGCATTGCAGATGGTACAAAATTTACTTATTTGACTCATTAAGCGAGAGAACAACTTCTACCATTTTCAACAAAATTGGAGCAACTTCGGTTGCACCCCCTGCTACAAATAAAATGTGTTGACCTTTTTTTATCATTTTAGACATTTTTACTATATAAACTCCAAAACCATGTGTCATAGATTACAAATATTACATTTTTAATCCTTATCACTAGACGTACAATATGGCATACATTTCAACAGCATGGGGCATTTAAAAGTTTGACCTGTGTAACCCATCTTAATTGGCCCTATTGAAAAAGTGAACCACATTGCAAGGACTACCTACCTCGCGTTGATATAGAGGGTCCGTACTATCTATCAAAGGTGTCAAACATTTCTGTATGAGGGGTAAAATATGTTTGACCGGGTCCTAGCTCCATCACTATAAGTCAGCGGCTTTCAAACCTGATTCTGATGCTTGACCTGCAAGCTGCATATGCTTTTTCTTCATGTGTTAACTCTCTCTAACCTACATTCCATGGACTTCGCTTAGCTTCAGCACGAATCGCTTCCATTTGTATTTCAGTCTCCTACGGCTTCATTTTTTCCTTTCATGCCTATGGCGCTCTTCCAAAATTTCTTTTCTTGTTTAAGAGCAGTTCTACAATTTCCTTTTCATTTTATCGCGTTCATGCTCTGCGGCTCTAGCTGTTCTATCTGCATTACGCTCTTCTCATTTCATTTGGTCTCCTCTCCTGAACATAGTTTGTAACCTTTCAGCCTGAAAGACCAAACTCCTTACCTAAGGCAGTAAGAGTTCTATTTCTTTGTAATAGTCCATGGTACGAGAAAAAAGGGAGCATTCAAAGCACGAGCAATTAAAAAATCTATCAAAATCACAAGGTGACAAAACTAGAAGTGAAAATAAAACCCAAACTGACTAAGAAAACTTATACATAGGTAGCACGCGGACGCTACAGTCTGACGCCTAACTTGCGCGCGTCACCTACACAATACAAAATAAAAGTACACTAAACACATGCCGCTGGGGGAGCAAACTTATCAATACCAAAAAACACTGCAAAAGCACAATCTAATTTAAAAGAACAACAAAATAATGGGTCTCTACAGTTTGTAAAAGACACAAGTCCTACCGTAACGGTGATTGCTTGGGAAATCTTGTATACAGGTAGGAATAATCACGCGATTTCATCTACAGAAAAACCCATCGTGTGTTGAACAGTTTGGCTGCTGTCCGAAGTACACCTGAATGATCACCTGTCGAAGTAATAGTGTACAATCACCATAAGCTTGTTTGTTACAAACACTGGTTCTCATTCAATGTAGTACTAATTCCAATTGATCGATCTCCACTGTTGTATCGTGGTATCAGGGCAATGGTCAGGTTTTAAAAAGCAAAATGTTCTCCGCAAGCGACCCCACAATTGCAGCAAAATTCTGGATTAAGCATGCCCCCGATGTACTGGAATTTGAAAGATGACACGGGGGAGACTAAGACCAAAACAGACCGAAAACGAAAACTGAAATAAGATGAAATCCCCATACACAACATGAGGTTAGTACCATCGACCACATAGAAGGAGAACAACAAATGAAAGGAAGGAGGGGGGGGGGAGCAGCGTTCGCCCCCATATTCCCTGTTTAGTCCGCACTTCTTATGGATTTCCTGCTCCCCTTTGCAGCCTTTCCCCCCACATCTTTCACTGGTCTTAATGCACTATGCCTTATCCGTAGACCAACCATCATTGCCGTCTATCCTGGCCCCACTACCCTTATCGTTGGTCCCGTCTGCCTCGGGTGTCCCTAGCTTTTCCAATAACCTCCCCTTTCCCTCCCAATCCGCTTCTCGCCGCGATCTCATATATATGTAACATCCTCGCTAAGGTGTTGTGTTCGTTCTTCTCATTCCCCTTGCACTGCACATTCTTCAATCACCCCTCACATTCTCTTTCCCTCTACCCTCTTTATTAAGATTAAAATCCCATTTTTTCGTTTTCGCCTCCTTTCTTGTGTCCTCCGTCCCCCGTCCCCTTCACACATATCAATACCCATCCCCATACACATCACTTCCCTACAGCGGGAAATTTGGCCGAATATTGTTTATGTATATAGGTGTTTGACTCATATAAAAAACCATAGCTTTCTTCATTACTTGGTTCGAGTATCAGAACACGTTTCACCACACAAGGTAATATTTCATTTTACATTTAAATCCACGATTATATAAAAGTTAACACCAGTCATTAGTTGTAAATCTGTGATTACCAAAACTGAATGGTTGCTAAGACTACGCCCAGATTGAATGACCCAAGAGGTTCATTTAATTGCTTTGTCAACATCGTTCATTAACAGTTCACGACCCGATTTATACTACAGTTCATGTTCGATGATGCGGGGCTAAATACTTTGGAAACAGATGTTTCTCTCCAGTTTATAAAGATGTAATTTTGACATACCTTTAAACTTTAGTTTGTATTTTGAACTGAAGCTGGAGTACGATTTTATATCCCCTCAAGGTCCGTATTTCAAGTTCAGTTACGCTTGGTTACATTGGTGAACTAAAACTCTGCACGGTCATGCGATGCATGACCTAACTTCAGTTCTCTAATCGGTAGGGTAGAAACATGCGTAGAGCAGTACACCGTAGCACATTACACGGTCATTGATGAATCTCCAAGATAATGTACCGCCAGAACACCAAAACCCAAAAGCACAGTTCCGCTGTAATTAATGTTCAATAATAAAACAATAATAATAACCTATTTGAACTTCCCCAAATTCGTTTCTCAATTTGACAGGAAACGAATAAATTTTGTGCAGAACATTTAAATGTACAAAATAAATCACAACATTTTCAACACCGCCATGATGTCATTAAACATTGGGTGTGTCAGAGATAAGGCTACAAGTGGCTGATTTGAATATCACGTGATTTTACCTTTTTCTGACAATAAAATCTCCAAATTCACTACTCTTGTATATTTTTGTTCAACAGATTCTTGGGAAACTTTAAATACCATTCATGTGTCAATTATTTAATGATGGAATAATACCAAATTTTAGAGTGAATATGATTAATGTTCCTTGGATTCCAACTCTCATACTATATTTCCATCATTTCACTCCACATTGCACATATTCTTCCAAAACATTGTAATTAACATGTAAGTCACGTTTTGATTTCCGGCTTAAACTCCTATGGTGAGATCCAGACGTCGTCTGACTTGCCTCACGGTAACACTCAGCTTGTTGGGCCCACCATGGTACCGGACCGACATAAAGATATTACCAGATACCTCGCCTAACCAACATTTTTTAAACAAATTGACAGTGATGCAGTATTTAAGATTGATAGGTTTGCAAGACGCGCAAACTTCCTCCTATCATCTAATCTTATGGCGCGCTGGTAAAGTCCCAAATCGTCTGATGCATTGAGAGATCAAGTCGGGAATGAAAACAAAATTGCGCAGCCAAATGTAATGGCGCGAAATTACAAAGGCTATAGTGGATCATGTGAAATAGTGATAAATCGAGGGCGCTATTACACACAAAGTCGCCTACAGCCCGTATAGGACATTATACTGTAATACACAGAGAACATCAAATAAATAAATAAGAATAACTAGGTTCTACCTAAACCGATATAATTATGACAGCAATTCAATACTGCATTTTCCAATTCCAAACTTGGTTCCACTGCCGGAAAGTAGCCATGCAATTTGCCAATGTAAGCATAGTAAACGGTTCATGTCACCGCCATAGATGAGAAAGTGTGTTCAGAATTGACCAAAGTGACACCGACACAAAATAGTACATCTCACTAGTCACAGTAATCGCGCATATTATACGATATTTAGGTGAGTACTTTTTCAATCCCCAATTTTGGGATTGACTCATGTCGCACGTACTAACACAAAAACACACAAGAAAATCACCAACGGAAATTTGATTTGAATTCTGTTTTCAGTTTCCAATAGCCGAGACAATCCCGAATTTTTACCATTATCAGTTCCGACTTATAATTTTGACCACCTGAAGTTAAGAGAGTTCCTCGAAACGTCATGAAACACATTGCAAATTTCCGAATCTCCCAAGCTGTATCACAAATATGACGTCACCATTCAGTAATGAGTTTAAGACGGCGTTCTTCATTTGTAATTGTCACGAAGAAGTTTGTTCCTGCCACAATCATGGATTACTATAAATAACTCTCTCATCCGAGTCTCCGGTGTAACTTGGTGCACCTGTGTTAGATATTTACATGAAGATTTCGCCAGGCCCCGTACAGTTTTTAGTATGTACGGGGAAAATCCGAAAAAATAGGCAAATCACTTACATGTCTCTCTAACGCTAATTGTAACAAAAACGCGGAGTTAGGGATCACTTGAGCAAGATTGACCAATGTCACGGAAATATTCTCGCAAAAACAGAAAGGTCTGTGTCGTGATTGGTCATAATAAAGTCATGGAAAAGAGATTTCATAAAAACACTAAAAGAAACAAACAAACATCACAATCACACACACAAAACAACACACACACACACACACACAACACAATCCCACACAACAAAAACCGGCCGTCAATATAGTCTGGTGCTCGGCCCAAAGAACCTTGGTCATTGACCTGCGCAAGATCCCACACAAATTTTTGATGGTTCTATGCAGATTAGACCTACTGTAATCTAAATCTGGATGATGCCACTTTGGCATCCTATGAGCATTTTGAGATAGGGTAAAATTTTTAAATGCTTCTAATGGGTTAAAATGTGTATAGATCAGCTATTTCATCTGGTCCGATGGATTAAAAAAAAGTCAAGTTTCTATATCTAGAACATTTACTTTTAACATATCATCTAAATGGTTCAAGGTCAATCCTGGGGTAAACAATTTAGAATGCGACAGATTTTTTCAAAATGGGCTCAAATTCTTTATTCTGTTTGATATTAATGTCTATCGGTTTTTACATCACTTTGTTGAGGACATTCTGTGAGTATAATAAAGGAAGGGGAATAATGGAGAATGTCCACATGGTCTATGGTGGTTAATCATTTTAGCTCTTTAGCTACCTGCATGATTGACATGAGTAAAAATGTTTATTTCTGTATTTAACATTCCATACACATTTAACCGATTTGACACAAAAATGCGGATCGGGTAAAATCATTTATCCCATGATACCCTGCACAAATATTTTGGGTCTGTAAGTGTAAACCCAAAAGGGTTGCCGGTTAAGTCAAACTATACTTTTTTAAAACCTTAGGACGATACACTTCTATACATATTCAAATCCACATGAAACATTTACAAAATTTTTACCCACTGTTAATTACCCCCTTCCCCCACAATGCTCATGATGCCAAAGGGCATCAAGCCGATTTGGCATCACAGGTCAATGTTGCCTATAACCTCAAAACACTTTGTTGGACGATTGCGCAAAGTCATATGGGTCGAGCCCGGATATAAAAATAGAATGAGCGTGAGATACCTACTGCACGTGGCTGCATTTTACTCTCTATGCAATAACGAGCGGAAAAATTTTTAAGGAGACTGAGACATTTCCCAAAAGAGAAGCGCCCTATTTTTACTTCCATGTCCAATAAACCTTCGAACGTTCTCGGTGCACGACTTCTTCACAACATTGTTAATCATACTGAAAAGCGCGCCACTGCTTAATTATTAACCTTGGTAGGTCTTTGTTAGCTTTATAAAAGCACAGAAAGGTCAACATATTCGCCCTGGGCCAAAATCTCAATTACATTTCATTCTATAATATTTGTTTTTTCCTAGACACGTATTACAATTTGTGTTGCACTAGATCAAAGTCCGTATTAGGGAAAATGTCAGTGGCTGTACTGACACTCGTCTTTATGTTCTTTGACAGTGGAATATGCACAAGTAAAATTACACTTCACAAATATTCCCATCCATGACATTCTTCAATTATACAGTTTGCTAGTTCCGATATTCCGTGTTGTTCATACCATTCCCCATGGCTATCGGAACCTCGTGGCACAGCGCATTGTTTATTTCCCGGTTTGTACATGCACGACCCCGAGCAGTATTTGGTTGGAAGTAGGATCACACCACCTGTCCATGCATGGTGTGACGTCGTAATTATCACCACGTCGTGCCTCGATTTGTTGGTGGTTTCAGAATTCTTTGACGTGTGTATCGCAATGGAGTAGCGGTTCCCGGTGGCAAACCTAGACTCCTTTATAAATATTGTTGAGTGTCCGGTAAAAGTTTGTTCGTGCGGTGGGTAGTCTGCAATCGATCGACTGCAATATGAGACAAATTTGTATGCTAATAAAATCTTCTCCTGTCATTTTAAAGTAGTATTTGGTTTAACCACCGACATTTGGCGGAATATAACATTTTGCACACTACAGACATAATTGTACAATTAATAAACTACATGAACAAGTCGATGATAATAAAATAAGCACACACAAGCAAATAAAGCATAAACAGAAAACGCCTTCGAAATCGCAAACACGTTTCACGTTCACTGTTATTTGGGGGTGTATCTTTCGAAGCAGTATATGTCCTACATTTGTAAATCTAAATCGCATATATCATGACAAGGTTTAGGTTTGTAATTACAACATATTAGTTTGTTTGAATATAAATCGCATAATGTGTAGTTTTTTTCTTCGTCTAGCATATCAGAAAATTTATATTCCTTAAATAATTATGTGATACCAGTTGTTTTAAAATTTAAAGATGTCGCGTAGTATGTCCCCCAAACAAACCGTGGACCTGACCGTTTCCATCAGATTCTGGCAAACTGAACATTGGCAAAATGTTGATAAGATGTGCCCAAAATAATTGGTTTCCATCGCTTTCCAGGGGTACCAAAATGATGTAACTATACCAAATATAGTATTACTTCGGTCTTTTACGAGATCACGTTTTACTGTATTTCCATATACCACGAGTCAATCCGATGTGTTCATTTCACCCGCTGAAGGAAGAGCTGGGAAATACACACACGATTGCTTCCATGGACTTGCCTATAACAATCTCAATATTGATTGATACCGTAGCAATCACCCATAGAAATTGGGCCTAAACATTTAAATTATATTTTTGTGTTATTTTTCGTGGACTTCGTGGTCTGAGCTTAGAGGGTATGAACAAATAAGTCGCCAAATATGGTTGACCCCACTATGACCAAATTCACTCTTCCATGGGCCACTGTAACAACAGTTTTGCTTCTAATATTACAAACCGCTGGACCAATTTACCTCATTTTTTTCAGAAACTATATTTTTGTACACAGATGAAATAGTAAACTTGCTACGTCACAGTTAGCAAAGAAATTAGGCTGTCCAATTAAAGGTGCAACAAGAGATTTCAAATAACAGGTGTCCCTAAAAAATGGCATTGTTACCTGACTCTTCCAAAACCGATAGGCATAGGATACCGAACGCGGGATTGCGTACACTCTATCACACCCTCTTACCATGAGGTGAGGATAACTTACTGAACTGGCTGCATGTTTTACTCTCTATGCAATAAAGAGCGAAAAAAAATAAAGAGACATGAGAACATTTCCAGAGAGAAGCGCCCTATTTTTACCCGGTCAATAAAACCTTCAAACGTTTCGCGTGCACAAACGAACTTCTTCACAACTTGTTAGAGCATACTGAAAAGTGGCCACTGCTTAATATAATTAACTTGGGTGGGTCATTTGTATAGCTTTATCCAAGCACAGAAGGACAACAACAGATTCGCCCTGGCCAAAATCGCAAATTACATTTCATCTATAATAATTCCTAGCACGTTGTACAATTTGTGTTGAATAGATATAAGTCTATATTAGCGAACATGCAGTGGCTTAGTACTGAATCGTCTTTATGTTCTGACAGTGGGAATATGCACAAGGTAAAAATACACTTCACCAAAATATTTTCCATCCATGACATTCTTCAATTATAAGTTTGCTAGTTCCGATATCGTGTTGTTCATCCCACTCACATGGGCTATCGGAACTATCGTGCCACAGCGCATTTTATTAGGGTTTGTACATGCAACGACCCCGGAGCAGTAATTGGTTGGAATTAGATCACACCACATGTATCAAGCATGGTGTGACGTCGCTAATTAACACCACGACGTGCCTCGTTTGTTGGTGGTTTCAGAATCTTTGACGTGTGATCGCCAATGGAGTAGCGGTTCCGGTGGAAAACCTAGAATCTTATCAAATTAGTGTTGAGTGTCCGGTAAAAGTTGTTCGTGCGGTGGGTAGTCTGCAATCGATCGACTGCAATATGAGACAAATTCGTAGGTAATAAAATCTCTCCTTCATTTTAAAGTGTATTTTTTTTATTTTTTTTATTTTTTGCATGAATATAACATTTTGACACACCACAGGACATAATTGTACAATTAATAAACTACATGAACAAGTCGATGATAATAAAATAAGCACACACAGCAAATAAACATACAGAATAAACGCTTCGAAATCGCCAAACACGTTCACGTTCACTGTTATATGGGGGTTATCTTGGAACAGTATATGTCCTACATTTGTAAATCTAAATCGCATATATATCATACAAGTTTAGGTTTGTAATTACAACAGATTAGTTTTGTTGATATAAATCTGCATATGTGTAGTTTTTTTTTTCTTCGTCTAGCATGCAGAAAATTTATATTCTTAAATATTATTGATACCAGTGTTTGAAAATTAAGTGTCGCGTAGTATGTCCCCCAAACAAACCGTGGACCTGACGTTTCCATCAGATTCTGGCGACAAACGGAACGTGGCAAAGTGTGGATAAGATGTGCCCAAAAATAATGGTTTCCAGCGCTTTCCAGGGGTACCAAAATATGTAACTTACCAATATAGTATTACTTCGGTCTTTTACGAGATCCACGTTTTTACTGTTATTTCCATATACCACGAGTCAATCGGATGTGTTCATTTCACCGCTGCAAGGAAGAGCTGGGAAATACACACACGATTGCTCCATGGAATTGCTATAACAATCTCAATATTGTTGATACCCGTAGGCAATCACCCATAGAAATTGGGCCTAAACATTTAAATTATAGTTTTGTGTTATTTTTCGTGGACTTCGTGGTCTGAGCTAGAGGGTTATAACAATAGTCCCCAAATATGGTTGACCCCATATGACCAAATTCACTCTTCCAGGGCCACTGTAACAACAGTTTTGCTTCTAATATTACAAACCGCTGGACCAATTACCTCATTTTTTCAGAAACTATATTTTTGTACACAGATGAAATAGTAAACTTGCTACGTCACAGTTAGCAAAGAAATTAGGCTGTCCAATTAATTGATTAATTGCGACAGTTGGGCCGAGGGAGGCGAATGATTGGTTAAGATAGTTAAGGATGTTCATTTCTTAGAGGTGAGGTTTCAGAGTTTTGGACTTGCTGTCTACTGGTTTTATTTCTTAATACTTTTAATTGCTGCTTCCTTGTGGTAATTGGTTCGTGGTGTCAGATGGACTTTTTTTTTTTTTTTTTTTTTTTTTTACGGCGAGTGTATAATGTAAAGGCTGGTGTCTGGGTCAGATGTTGGATTCCGGGTGTCAAAAATAAGTGTCTGGGTTTGACTGGAAAATGCACGTGATAGCGTTTAGGATAAAAAAAAAATCTGGGCATTGAAATTGTTCAAATTAGAGAGGATTTAAAGCTAGTAGGTGATTCCATAGGTGACATATTTGAGGGAATCCTCTCTCAAGATTACATTAAAAGGTTTGCGAAGTGTTTTCGGACAATTCGAGGGTGCTGATTCCGAATATGCACCAGGCAAAAAGTGCCAAGTGGTGGAAAGTGCGATTTTAAAGGGAATTACCCGATTTTCTTATATTTTGAAATATAGCTTATCAACATGCGTCAAGACATTAATTTAACTTTAAGGTTTAAGAAGTGTTTTAGGTCAATTTGAGGGGTGATGATTTCAAATAGACAACATACAAAATCACAAAATTGGTGCGAAGTGGTTAAAGGGGATTACCTGATTTTTATTATTTTTTTTAATATAGCGTTATCAAAACCATGAGCAGGATACACTAATTTGACTAAAGGTTAAGAAGTGTTTTAGGTCAATTGAGGGTGTTGATTTCAAATAGACACCATAAAAACACTTTGGTGGAAAGTGGATTTAAAAAATACCCAAATAAAATAATAAATTTCTTGATTTTTTTAAATAATCATTATAACATCGTCAATGAGCAATTTTGGTAACAAAACTCCCAAGGGGCGGGGGTGGCTACCACCCCGCTGTGATTTTGTTATCTGAACACACGATTCCCTATCAATTTGGTACCCACAGGGAGCTTAGATTCTTCTTTCCATTGGTATCAAAATAAGTACCCATAAACCCCTACACTAAAAATAGTGATGACGTCACTATGACGTCATAAGTGAGGAAAAGTGTGAAAAATGGATATAGGTAAAATATATATTGCAATTTACAAACTCATTATGATAACACTAAATTGCTCTAAATTATACAAATAGTCAATTCCCATCAATAGAGCCAAAACCAGCGGGACAATGGATCCTAACCTTTTTGCAGTGAAAAAATTTCCCCTATTCCACACGGTGTACTATGAAATGATTTTGTGTTGACATGGAATTTTATGACGTCATTATGACAGTTAGTTCTAAACATGTTGGACTCATTGTGGATCAATGGGAAGAGGATAACCATAGCTAACTGCAAAGTTACAGAACACATCCGGACGCATAAATTGAACACGTCCAGAACGCTTTTGATGTGTCAAAGTAACAGATTTTGAAAACCTGCCAGAAACACTTAATGTGTTCTACTAGAACACTGCAGAACAGTTTGATGTGTCTGACTAGAACACAAGCAGAACCCTTTGAGTGTTTCAAATGTAAAAGTTTGACACCTGCAGAACACACTTTCATGTGTCTAAACTAGAACACATGCAGAACACGATTATGTGTTCTGAACTAGACACACGCAGAACAGTTTGATGTCTTATAATGTAAGATTGGAACATGCTCGACACATTTTGTGTTTGTAGATGTCTGATGACTAAACCACCTCTGAACACAAAACATGCACACATGCAAAATCTGATCATTGAACCATCCAAATGTTCATAGAAACACTCAGAACATTACAATTTAAACATACCAATGATTATTGCGTCAATTCATTTAATTCCATGAATTCACACAACTTGCATATGAAATAACATTAATGGAAGGGGAGGCACTCAGATTTATGACTTACATATGTGAAACATGGGTTACAAATAGTTTGGGCTTTCTCCCAAAACACCCCCTAAAACAAAGTAAGACTAATGTGGTTCCACATCAAATTTGAGCCCGTAACAGCCAGATTAAAAAAAAAACCCAAAAGAAACCCTTTTTTGAAATTCAAATGGTTTCAGTCGTTTACAAAAAACCACATTTTTTGTGCTGTTCATAATGAAGTCTGCTCCCCGTTTCAAGTAATTGCAAAAATAATTTTTTCTGAAATTGAAAATGTTTTTGGCTGCCATTGGATGATGTAATAGGATAGTTATTTAATTTTTTTTTTAATCCTTATAAAATGCCACTACACCCACAAGCAGTTTTCTTTGAACGCTAATTTATTTTCTTAGAATAAGATTTTTTTTTTGCAAATTTAATTGCAAAAATTTTAGGACTTGGTTCAAGTCTAGCAAAGTAGTTTGCTTTCACGCTTTACAAACAAAATTATTTGGTTTTTAAATTAAACTAGAAAAATTAAAAGTTACTTGTTCCAACACGTCAGCAGTTCAAAAAATGCTCCAGATGGGCTTGGGTAAAATATGCAAAGTCAAAAAATCAGAAATATCATCTATTTCTCGGCGCTGCCATATATTCTTCCTCTGCTATGTCAGTCAGAGGATTCTTTTACATTTTGAGAGAAGAATTTGTAGAGTTCTTGGATGAGATCAAGAGGGCACCCGAATATAGAATGACAAAACACCTGTATGCTGCAAACCAGTGAAAACTCCCAGAATTGCAACGGTTAGGTACGCGAAGGGACTTGACTCGCCCCACAAATTAAACATCCAGTTACTTCCCCGAATCTTGTGAATATCAGCAGATGCAGTGGCTCATCATCTTTAGATGTTTTTAGATATGGGTAGCTACTTCTGGTATCAGGTAACATCTAAAACAAAACAAAACAAAAAGTTATTGGGATTGAAATTCTACATCGGTACGATCTCCAGAGTGCACATTTAGTCGTGTGGTTAACTCCTACATGTATCTCAGGGTCTCCTTCATAAACAATTTGATGGGGAGAGAATATTAAAACATTTTTGAAATAGTCAGTGGGACGGAGACTATAAAAAAAGTTGCGCTAAAGCCAAAATATTCACCACTTAAAGCTACATTTAAAGCATTTTGTAACAATTCAAGCATGAAATACAACTATTTTAAATGTGTTAGTTCTAGAATATAAATGTGGGCCACTCCATGAACTTTGTTTTTTAACCTAGGTATATGGACCTTTGACATATCATATGAGGGATTTTTTTTCCCCAATGGTGACCTATGAAAGTTGGTGCAATTGAATCTTCAACTTTTCAATTTAGTCAATTTAAAAAAAATTAATGTAATTTTTGAAAAAAAACTAACATTTTAGCATATTTTTCAACTTGCCTTCACAGGACCGTTGACCTCATCACCCATATGAGGAATATCATGGTGCACCCTATACACAAGTGGTTTAAAAACTTCCAAAGAACTTCAACTTTTAAAAAAAGAAAAAACCTAAAAAATTAAAAAAAAAAAAAATTACCGTAATTAAAAAAAAAAATAAAATTTTAGTGACACACACATTAACACACACATCCACACACACCAAACATCCCACACACCATCATACAATGCACAAACATGATGCTCAGTGGTCCTACAGCTATAAACTGGTGGCCCACAAATGATCTTTTGCAGTACAGACATGGGTAATACAAAAAGGTTTAACTGTGTGCCTGAGATGACTGCAATAGACTAACTGAGATTATTTTCTGAAGAGTGCAGCCCTCTGCAAATAACAATTATTGCAGCACCGCCACAAAGTAAAAAATTGCAGTAGTGCATTGCAGATTGATTGCAAGCTACTCACTTTCCCTTGGAGAAATCCTGCAGAAATCAGTAGGCGATCAATACTTTCCTAACAAAGACAGTATAAAACAATAAAACATTTGTAAATTACAAGTTTAGCATGGGAGTATTGAAGTGAAATTGTACGTTTAGTGGAAGTATCTGCATGCCTTTATAAATGCACAGGTGCATTTTTACTTTGTATGGCAGAGAGCTGAAAGATCTGGTCTGGACTTACAGACTCCGAATGAAAGTAATATGGGTAAAAAAATCGGGCCTACACCAGTCCAAATATTAATTGTAATTGATAAACGCTTTTAGACAATAGAAAAATTAAAGTAAATGGGTGTGTCCAGCCTGGGGGGTCACTCAACATTTGTTTTGGGTAGGATGTCCGTGCTAAGACTGAAAAGTGGGTCTAAAGAACTTTTTTTTTTGCGAAAGTGAGTCTACGGACTGAAAATTTTCAGATTTTGAGGGCTAAATGATCTGAAATTTGAGCAAATTTTGGGATGCAGAAACTGAAGAATTCTTTCATTTTTCGATAATTTTCGATCATAGTCATAAGAGTAAAAATGTCTTAAAAATTTCACTCAAAGTGGGGTCTAAAAGAAATTGAATCATGCTGCAAATGGGGATCTAAAGAGCGGCGGGAGAGGCATGAAGGGGGGCCTTGACTGCCGGGACATACCCGTACCACGTTTTCAGGTAAGTGCCCCCCGTGTCCAGCTGTTTGGTGGAATGATCACAACAAATGGGGGACAGATTACTTCCAGATGCTAAATGGGGAGGTGGATGACGGAATATAGGGAACGTAGGTTTATTTTGTTGACATGATGCATTTTTAAACCATCAGTAAGCAAGATATATAAGTAGAACCTAAAAAAGTACCTGCAGTCTCTGAAAAAAGGCTCACACTCCAACTTATGTGAGGGATGTTCTCTAGACCGAAGTATGTCCAGACTCTGGTAGTATCTGAAAAATTCATACAACAACATAGGGTGAACTTCATTTGAATTCCTGCAAATCTAGATTCATCATCAGTATCTAGCACTGCTTTCATTGAGGATCCTCTGTCAGAGGTCAGATTTATTTACCAGTTTTAGAGGAAGGAGGAAACAAAACCGTAGCGCCCGGAGGAAACCTGCGGAAGCAAGTTTGGACTGGCAAAACCAACTGCCCATACAGCGCCGGAACGGGGATCGAAACCGCGACAGTCCTGAGCAATTGGCAAAGAGAGGGAATTACCGCTGCGCTACTGCCTTCATAGAGCATTTCATATTTTCCAGGATTTGATATAAAGGGAACTCTACAGTCTGATTAATTAATTTGTTGGACAGGAACAACACACGCGAGCGTAGACTGCGTGAGCCAGGAGGAACAGCGCACCTTGTTTCCCGACGCGTTCATTGGTCAAAGAATGCACCGCACCTCCGTGGAGCTTGTTGCGATATTACATGAGGTACGCAATCCGTCCAATTAATTTTTAATCATATTACAACATTTCTTTAAAATCTGAAATTCCCCTCATCCCTAATAAGGCTAATGGTCACACTATACTCTGTTCATTAATTCTTTTCGTCTGCGCCAAAACATACGCCCACTTTCCCGCCAGATAGAAACCCCATGCCAACGTGCCAAAGAAAATGACATAGATGCGAGATACACCAGCAACTCTACGCGCACGTATGTAGACGCCTATTTCAAGAAAAGGAATTGTGACGGCAACTATACAGGAAATGCTACAATTGACAGAAACATACTGTCAACATCCTAAATCTTCATTATATCATCATATCACAAACAATAAACAAGCCTGGGCCTGCCGTGATCTCATGATTGTGGAGGCCTGGGCCCTAGCCTAGGCTAGGCTCGGCCCTAGCCTACCCTACTCCTTCCTGCCCTAGACTACATCAGGATGCTACTGTGCATGTACTCTAAATGCACCCGTTTTGAGTGGCATATGCTCCCACGGAGAATGCTACAGAATTCAGAAAAATTTTTTTTCCAGGAATCAAGATTATGATATCGAATATAATGACTGTTAAAGGGGAAAGAATTTAGTATGTGCCACCACCCTGTGAATCGGCAGCCCTCAAGTCACCGGAATAACTGCCATGTTGAATGTGGTGGCAGAATACTGCAATTCATACCTCCATGATTTAATCAACAAAAATGACTGGATATTGTAATATGTACATGCGATGTTAAACTCTAACCGATAAACAAAACGACAAAAATGTACAAAACACCAACCTTTATTAGCGTGTAAATCTTCACACCGTTAAATTCACAACCCAGCCTGTCGTTTGCATGTGCGATTCATGAGTAAACTTCGCGGTTTCAATTGTGCTAACATAGGTTCACAGTCTGCCGAGTTGAAGCTTTATAACACAGCGTACCACCTTTCAAATAAAATTCTTTAAAAAGAAGCGACCGGAGTAGAGCAGTTTTGGTTGATAGGACCCAATAATGCGATAGTTATATTGGTCAAATCACCCGGGACAAATCAAATCACAGATAAAATTTATACAAAATAGGCCAGATAGAAAAATGCAGTCAAAAAGCCTCCGTTGTTCATAGGCGGCGGACGAGCGCCTTATACAAAATACACAATTTTCCTCCGACCTTTTTACTCACAAAGGAATTTTTGATTGCCGCCCCCTAAAACTAACCTCTCCGCCACTGCCGTTGTTGTATGCTCTTATTCAATAGATTATGTTGTTGGTCGCCCAAGTAATCAGGCTGAGGCAATGGACTATGATAATTTAAGCATCAGCACCGGTCTGTGTGTAATGTTTTCGTGTTACTGTAATATAATTCTCGTTGTTTCTCAGAGATTGCGAGCGATTTTATGATAACTCATAACTTGCATTATCGGCCAACAGCTTAGAATACCAGATGACACCGAGGTCTGTTATTTATTATTTTAGCAGCGCAGGCGCTTCTGATCATCTGGATACTTGTTGGACGACACTTCCAGCAGTTGACAATTCCTATTGTTGGAAGGGCTTCTGCATGCGTTATCATGGCGCTTCTGGGTGTGTCTGCTAGAACATATCTGTCAAACATGTTTGCCACGATGTGTTCTGCAGATGTTCTGAAGCCATATGGTGTTCTAATGATGTCTCCGAACACATGTTGAACACAAGCTGAACACGACTCGGTGCGTAATGTGTTCTCAAAATAAACATTGCCTTTATTGTTGAGGTGTTTCTTTATGCGTTCTCTGCAGAACGCTTCATCAGTGGAGCTTCTGGCTGTGTTCTGTAGAAACATACCTGCCAACACATTATTGTCCGACGCGTTCTTGATGTGTTCTGCATGTGTTCTGCAAGTGTAAGTGTTTTAATGATGGTGCTTAGCAACAACCTATTGAACCTTCTGAACACGTCCCGACGCCGTAAGGTGTTCTTCAAATTTGCAGTGACTGCTATCACTTCGCTTAGACCGTCAGAACCTAGATACATTGATATCGTCCGCATAAAACATGTGATTCAGATCATGCAGGCAATAATGTCGCCCATTGGAGCTGTATAATGTAGTTAATATGAGAGGGCCTATTACTGAGCCCTGTGGTACACCTCGTCAAGAGGAAAAATATCAGACGTGACACCGCCCGCAAATGTAAACTTGCATTGAGAACGACCATTCAAATATGACGAAACCCAGTTTTAGGCGGAATGCTTGATCCATAGCGATGGTGCAAACCGCTCTAGCAAGATATTGTGATCTATCAACTCAAAAGCAGCGGAGAAAATCAAGCAAATAAGAAACGGCATATGTTGCTGATCGGATGCCACAAAGCAAGTCATTTTGGACGCGAAGAAGTGCCGTTTCAGGCTATGACATTTGCGGTATGCTGACTGCATTGGAGCATGCAAATTCATTTTCTCAAGATATGCATTTTCAAGGAGAAGAAAGCAACTTTTTCAAATTATCTTGAACATGAATTTTAAATTTGAAATTGGTCTATAGTTCTAAGATCTTCACCATTTAAACCGGCTTTCTTCAAAAGTGGAACAACTCTCGCAACTTTGAGCTCTTGTGGCATAACTCCCTGTAGTTAGTGATTTATTTACCACACGAGTAATGATTGGGAGCGGAGGAGTCACGACATTGAAGTAATGAAGATGGGGATAGGGTCCAAAGCGGACACGTCGTACATTGAGGACCTAGAGATACTATTACGAACATCTCCTCTGCAACGCATTGAATCAATACCAAGATAGGCTTTCCGCTCCAAAGAAAAACCCTAAAAAAACTAAACAGAAAGTGAGAGCATTAAAGCATACACAATGGGTGAAAGAGCAAACTGTGGCGTTATGTGATGAACATAAATCGACCCCACAATCCAACAGTGAAGTTGGAAGGAACGTAGGTTAGGTACCCTGTAGAACAGTAAAAACATCTTACAATTACATCTACAGTCAAAACATTTACAATCTACGTCTCAAGAAACAGCAAATACACTACCACTAGTACTGAACATTTGTATTTGAAGAACAGACACTGCACTGTTACAAAAATTACAGTTCATTTACACTAACAATAAGTGAAGGATCAGGAAAATGAATATTTCGCTGTAATTTGGAAATACGCAAAATACTGTATTTTTATGTCCAATTTTCCAGGCCTTAAATCTACGGATCTAAATTTAAAGGCTGGACTCAATCTAAAATATAATTTTGTGTGCATTCATTACAAATAGCCACCTAAAATAAGGATTTTCACCTAAATATGTTCAAATCAAGGTATGAGAGAATCAGATTTTAGTTTTCATGCAGAGTAAGACATTTATATCTGATATAACAGTGCCAAGGATACGTGTAGATTAACAAAAATTCACGGATCCGCGAATTGTATACAAAAGTTGGGATTTTTCTCTATGGAAGGACTTCGATTTGAGTTAGAATTGCACACAGTTGGATAGGAGATGGACAATCATGATGTAGAGTAAAAAATATGATTGTTTGAAAAATTGAGGGAGCCCTCCTTAGGAAATCTCTGAGTCAGCTTTAAAGGGGGGCTCCTGTTTGAATTGAATATCAACGTCGTTATTTACTATTAGGGGTTTCAATTATACAGGTTTTAAGCACTAAATTTACAGGAAAAATACTGTAAATTTCTTACAGGAAATCCTTTGGTTTCAGTTAAATTCTCTGCTAAACAAAATCACTAAAACAACCTACAACATTTTTATAGGTTTCATCCCAAATGCACGGTCTATTTTAAAGTTTAAATGCATATGATTTACAATAAAATTGCACCGTAAAATTGGTTGACATTGGAATTTGTGGATAGGCCTCCTCAGCTAGGGTGTCTTCAGTTTTGCTTTTTTTCGTGCACAATCTCCGCCATAACTCATCAAAAATAATGTTTTTTTAAGTGTTTTGATTGAATTTATTTTTACAGATACTGCTAATTTTACAGTAATGGCAGAATTGCTGCAATTAAAATACTGAAAAATGACAATATTTTTACAGTGGGCCATCTCCGATAAGCTCGGGAACTTTAGAATGTTTGAGGTCCAGCCTACCAGTACAGAATGGATTGGTAGGCTTGGTATACTTTCCTTTGGCGTTGAGATATGATTTCCCTTGAAAGTGTGAAAACGATCATACCTACAAATGGAATGTATTTTTGCTAAATATTGTATATAAAAAAGAGCTCGTGATATATTATCATTAATACGCAAAAAAAAAACTCCATCTCGCCAACGCTCTAAATGTAAAAAGGTGAAAATCACTCTTCAAAGATGAACATCAATCTTTCAAGTGTGAAAATCACTCTTTCAAAGAGTGAAAATCATATTTTAAGGAGTGACTCTAGGGCCCAGTCTTTGTTGGAGTTAAATTTCCCTCTTTTGAGAGTGACTGCGGTCAATTCGTCACTCTTATGAGAGTGGATTCATTAACAAAATCACTCTTTAATTAAAAGAGTAAAATTTACCTAACAAAGATGGTCCCCTAGAGTCACTCCTTGAAAGAGTGTTTCACTCTTGTACACATTTGAGAGAAAAGTTATGTGTGGAAAAAATCGTGATGGTTTGATCTGGCAAGGTCAATTTAAAGCACTATCAGTCATTTTTTTTTTTCAAATTAACAATTCTTTGTTTTGTCTCTAATTTGCTTAGTGTTAGGTCATATCAACACCTTTATATTAGTTCTTTGTGAAAAACAGACACCAGGACGCATTTTAAAGTTGCTCTTAAAAAAAGGACCGGATCCCGACTTATTAGTTAAACAAAGCCTAAAAAACATAAATACAAATTTTGAAGAAATAACCTCGCTGAGTGGCTTAACTTTATTAAACACATGCTGCCAAATACGAGTTATAGTACCTCACTGCTATTGTTGATGACCGTGAAATGTATGAAAAAACGAGTACGATTTAACACAAAAAAGCAACTGACATTTTGGGAAAAATTGAGCTTTCATGAATTATGTGAAAAAGTTAGGTAACAAGCATAATTGATATATATTTCAAGTGACAAGTCTCAATTTATTACAAAAATTATTAAGTAATTAGGTTAGGAAATTAGGTTTGACTTTTTAAATAAATAGAAACATATGGAAAATCAATGTTGTATTATTTGTTTTAAAGATACCCAGTGTTTAAAAATAGGTATTTAATTTCATTTCCAGTAATGACTGTCTGTACCACTTACATATGATTAAATATAAAAGTGATAAAAATCAATGAAGTGATGACACTATGTTAAGAGTGTCAAAAAGTGTTGATTTGTAAAAAATGTTTGTATTGAAGATAGTTTGGTTAAATGCGCAAGTGTGAAAATGTAAACAATGCCGTTCATTATTTATTACTAAACGAGGTTAGATTAGTGGCGTAACGGGCCTACCCGCTATGAGGGGGCAAATTTCCCAGTTCTGGGGAAATTTCCCTCTCAGGGGGGTAAAAAGGCCAATTTTTCCCGGTCAGAGGGCAAAAAACGGCTATTAGCATGATTTTGCAATTTTTTCCCAGGCAAAGTCGTCAGGGGGAAACCTGCCCCCCTGCACCCCCCCCCCCCCAACCGCTGTTACGCCACTGGTTAGATTTGAACTAACAAAGGTACCTGGGGTTTACCGTGATTGCCTACGTTTCAAAATACTATTCACTTTCTAAAAATTATTTCATGAACCACATGACCACCTTTTGAATGATCACTGCAGGAAGGACCAGAATACATCTTGGAAACGTGTATATAGTGGCGGAAAAGTTGCTAAATGATACACACGACTATTGTGGTTCATTTTGGCCTTCACGTTAAATTGATTAAAAAAAAAAAAAAAATTGACCACCATGCCAGATTGGTCAAAGGGTCAAAGGCTCCACACTCTTGGTCTGATGAGGACTGTTTTGTCTAGAAGCTAAAAATAAAGCCTGTTAAAGATGGTACGACCGGAAACTGATTATATTAAATTTGAACATATAAGTAAGTCGTTTTGTTACATTGCATTAAAAGAAAAAGACCAGACTTTCGATATTTTTGTTTTAATCCATTTGTGGTTTAAACTTGAGAGAACTACAGTTTACTGGGGAACACAAAAATCGAGTTTGTGCACTCTCTGGTGAGGTGAAAACGATAATCCTCTAAAGGTAAATGGGTGAAATTGCACTCCCCAAAAGAGTGAAAGCTTGTAAACCGTACTCCAGAATGAGTGGTTTGTATATTGAAAAGAGCGAATTTCCACTCAAAAGAAGGATATCACGCCAAAAAGAGTGGATTTCCATTCGTTGACGGAGTAGGAGTTATACGAAGGACAACACGTTTGAGGAGTTATAAACGAATGACAAAACGAAAACGAGTAAAAACAATCCACTATTTTTGGAGTGAGTGATTGTAATCTTTGAGGGAACTATTGATTTTTTTACGAGTACAAACCCATCATTTTGGAGTGGTTTAGAAGAGTTTCACTCTTTGGGTAAAGTGACATTTTCTCACGTTCCTTTCGAGAGTTAAGTATTCACATTAAAATGATTTGAAATTATGACAAAAGGGATTAACTTCCATAAGCGATCGAACTTTAAATGAAGGAAGGAGTTACGTAATGGTGGGAAATAATTACTGACAGTAAGTTCTGCTTTAAGATAACGTGTATAACATTCGACATACTATGTTTGTTAGAAGAGAATCACGATCGTACATCCATTTACTTTGGAGGAGAGTTGTTATGGTCTTGAAAGTATCTGAAAAAACACAACTTAACTTCCTACCGACTTGTCATGACTTCAGATACAAATTGATTTGGGGAGCTACAGACAGCATGGCCACAGTCAAAACCCTGCCAAGTAGGATAACTTATTTTAAAATTTCTATTTATCATTTTTGTTCAATTTTTGAGACAGGCTGTATTATAAGTAAATACTCAAAGTACATTTCAAGTTGTGTTTAATGTTATTTTAAAAATCTAAAACCAACCTTGTCCATGCTTACCAGATATTTTTTTCAACAACATGTAAGATACAGAAACTTGCAAAATGGGAAAAAGTAGGCTATATATGGGACAGGTCATGTTATGTTTGATGATTGTGTGACAAAGGAGTAGACCTACTAAATTAAAATGAACACGTGTCAAAACATAGAGTTTTAGTTTAACTAAACCATGAAATCATTTCCTTTATTTAATGAAAGTTTTTACCTATTAAGACCATTAAAACAATTGTGTGGATTTGTTAGCAGGGCAATGTGATAAAACATTTCTCATTTTGGTTATAGACGAAACGATACCACTTTTTAAAAGACCCCAATTTTCCATTCAAGCTTGTGTTCCCGATTCACCCTGCCTTGTGCATGATCAATGATTTGATGATTTCATAAATCACGTCTGTTATGTGATGTCAAATAATAATTTAAATGAATATAATAGATCTAAGTGTTTTTCCGCTTTGACTTAATTATCTCAATATGTTATTCTGGTTACCAAAAACAATTATGGACGGACATGAATCCCAAGATGAATCCACAGTGGAATTTCATGGCGAATTATTAATTCAACATTGTATAATTAAAACTCCAAACGAAAGCACACACTGACCAGTGAACAGTTAAGGCAATGGAAGTTTCATGGTCAGACTTAAATTGGGTGTGAAGTTGAATATAACGGTCTGGTGCAAGGACACATTGCTTTAGCCTTGATGTACTTGGCTAGTGTGTGGTGTATAAAATCTTGATAATAATGTCAAGAACTAAATATTCCTAGTAGGGTCTACATGATGCATGGTTAGCTTTGCCTCCAGAGCCGACTTTAACGTCCTACCCAAAAACCATGTCCACGCCCCATTATTAAAGGCCCCGGCAACGGGCGAGTTCACATTTCAGCTAATTCCATTTTCTTTCTTTCATGTCTAGCTATTGTGACCCCATGGTACCCAGTTTTACGCTATATTTCATTTTTTCTCAGGGGTGATGAGGTGGAACCATTATGTAACCAGATGTAACAAGCAAATGGGAAGTATTTATAAAGGGAAATTATTTTTACAAGCCGCAACCAATTACATTTTTACAGTGTATATTTTGTCTGTATTTCAATGCCTATAGGTGGTCAAAAGGCTTCGCATTTTGTCCAGAATCATCAACAAATGATTGTCTGTTTAATATCGTCCTGATAGTGTGGCTGGTAGCGTTATATGAAGTGAGAAAATGTTTATACAATGAGGCCCTGGGGTGATGCATCATTTTGTTCCTACTGAAACATGGGTCAAAGTTTCAGCAGCCGGAGATCGTTGTAAGAAGGGGGGGGAGGAGGATAAGAATTGTGGGGAATTGATATGGTAAGAACATGTTTGATGAGCTAATCACGAAACGCGAGTATCGTTTAATTTTCGTCGTCGTTTCAATCAGTGAAGGTCATTTCTGTATCGAGCCAGCGTGACGGTTTCGTGTCGTTTTTCAATCAGTACACGGTCAGTCCCAAGTATAGTGTCTTTATTAGTCGTTGTTAACTCAAACAAGTTAGTTTCCTCTATGGCGCCCTTTTCGTCGTCGTTTCAGTCAACCG
This sequence comes from Ophioderma brevispina, assembly GCA_023653785.1. Taxonomy (NCBI): domain Eukaryota; kingdom Metazoa; phylum Echinodermata; class Ophiuroidea; order Amphilepidida; family Ophiodermatidae; genus Ophioderma; species Ophioderma brevispina. The sequence goes on from JAMKCH010060643.1 coordinate 23,455, forward strand.
TGTTAGTTTACAAATGAGCGTTGGTTTTCCATGTTGCGTGATTTATTAGGGAAACGGCACGCACCATAGTTGTGATGCATGTGGGTTGTATGTGCATGTTTGTTTAAGTGTTTGTGCGTATGTGAGTTTAGGTCGTGAGGTGAGTGTGTTAGATTCCTTGCATGTGTGCGTGTTGTGAGCTTGTGGTTGACTGTGTGCACGTGTGGTGTGTATGTAGGTGTTGTTTATTGTGCGGTGGTGTTGAGTGTGGGGTGTTGTGACGCAAGCGCGATCGTGCGCGCCCCAGTGGAGAGTTATCGGGAAGTGATTGATAAAATGAACTGACCTAAATCTAGACAAAGTGTCCCACACCGATGGGGGACTTAACATGGCGTGTGTGTTATTCTGTATGTGAGATAGGTGGTGCTTTTGTGTATGTTGTACGCGCGTGTGTGGTTGTGTATGTGCCTGTGAATGTGCAAGTGTGAGTTTGCGTGCGTGTGTATGTACGCGTACGTGTGCGATTGTGTTTGTGCGTGATGGGAGGCGTTTGTTTATTCTGTATGTGCGTGTGTTCCGGGTGAGTGCGAGCGTGTGTGTTGTGTGTGTGTGTGAATTATGTCTTTATGCTGCACGTGTGTTAGTGTTGTACGTTGGTTACGTTTGTATTGCGTCTAGTGTGTGCGTCGTATGTGCGTCTGTGTATGGCTGGTACGTGTGTGTGTGTGTGTGTGTGGGGTTTGCGTGCGTGCGTGCGCATGAGCTGGCATGAATCTATATGTCCCACACCGAATGAGAGATTGAAGGAAATGTGTCCTACAAGTGACTGGGAATATACACCCCTTACATTCTTACTTGAGCAGTTAGCCCCTGATTTTGAAAACTCAAAAAACACCACACACGTCCACTTTGATCCAGTTGCCCTGATCGTTATCTTCATTACAAACTATTGCAGGACTTCTCCATACAAGTGTGTGAGAGGAGCACGCAAGACGCACATTTTCGGGTATGGGTTGGTCTAGGGATTTGTAACACACTAGTGATTTCCTCAGTTCATAATTTTGCCGTGACATTAAACCTCACAAGATAAACAAGCTTATTTTAAAGTCTGATTCCTAGCTTTATAACATGCAAATTCATTTAGTAACACGTTCACTTTTACATGGTAACCTGTCCAGTATTTTAACATGTAATCTTAATCAAAAAGCAATGGCGATATCCATTGACAGAATTTTATCTAGTTTCAGTTCCCCTGATATTGGAGTTGAGGAATTCCGTTCATAAATATAAAACTAGATGAATCGATTTTTAGATCTTAGGCTTATGTGATTGATACCTATTGTCCAAAAACATCTCAAACCAATAGGTTACCTTGCTCCAAACCACCATACGTTTAGATTGAAGATACAATGCATAATTATGTCCCGGGCACGGTAATAATGTTGTAAGGGTTACCACCCCCCTCGTGATTTTCGTTACGAACCAATCCGATTCCTGTAAATTGGGTACAAAAGAAGCTTAGAGTTTCTTCTTTCATTGGTACCAAAAAAGTACTAACATCCCCATTATGACGTCCACATGACGTCATATGTGCGGAAAGTACGGAAAATTATGAATATAGGGTGGACATGTGATTATTCGCAATTGTTAGGAACCAAACACCTATTATAGACTCAAAATGATGTCATTATATAAAACTAGTCATTTCCATCAAGTAGTCAAAAACCGCATGAAAATCTGTTTTTCCTAACTTTTTGGCGAACAAATTAAGTTTCCCACTGTGTGTGTCTATGGAAATGGCAGTTTTGCTGCATGCGACATTTATGACGTCATGGTGACGTCATGCTAGGGAATGTTGGTTATTATTGGTATAAATGGAAGCAGGAGACATAATCTCATATATTGGTACCAAAATACAAGGTCTGTGATGTGTCCTGTGTTGTGTTAGGCATGTGGTAATTCTCTTACGGAGGGGGGTGGTTACAACCCCCTATCGATCACTTTGGGATCACCCTGTATCTACCTATACCCCGGGGATGTTGGTTTTTTGGAGTAAAAGGAGCGGAACATGTCATTGACATTACATTAAAATAATTTGGCACACAAAAAAGGGGGTTTTAGCAAGCCCGGGGACAAAAAACCTGAAGGGGGGGGGGTGGTAACCACCCCCCCTTCGGTAGAGAGGTTAAGCTCCCCATTGGAAGGACTAAGCTGAGAATTAGTTCTTGGTACAAAAAAATGAATTTCAAAATTTGTACTTTGAAGCAATATAGAAAGGTTTATTATGAAATATATTAAGTAACTCTAATTACCTTTTGTTTCACTTTTCACCTTTGATACTCCATTTCTGTAGCCAAATACACAAAAATCTAAATTATGTATCTCTTGCTGCACCTTGAATTTATACAACCAAAAATATTTTCAGTCTATCTACAGGTTGTCACATAAATTATACAGATACACCATGGATATTATAGTATGTACTATGCAGTACTATGCATCACGTATGCCTCGGCCCAGTGCGGTTCGAGTATAACTGTCCCCAATATTGAAATGAACGTTCGAACTTTTACCATAGGGAACTTATGTACTGCAACAACTAATGGATAGTGACATATCTTTGAAAAGTACTGATTCCTTCCTTTCTGCCACTGTTTTCAGTGCTTACAAACTACTTAGGTTCCACAGGACTTGCCCTTCATTCTTTAGCTATTCCGCAAATTTCAAATCATATATTGGGACTCTTTCAGGTGGATCCAATTGATAGTGTCTTTAGTTTTGGAACTCTTGCAATTATATGTACCAGGTATAATACTCAAAGAGGCTGTAACCGTACCCAAAGAATCGTACCCATACCCATGGCACTGTACCCGTACACATGGGTTTGTCGTCAGCGGGACCAGGAAACATACCCGTACCCATTGGCTTGGACCCGTACCCGTACCCATACTCATGACTTGTCACATGTTGGACCCGTACCCATACACGTACCCATGGGCCGTCTGGGACACGGAACCGTACCCACGGTCTCGGCCCGTAACCCATACCCATGGTCTCGGACCCATTACAATAACCGTTACCATGATCCGTACCCACATACAAGTCTGCAGTAGAAAGGATGTGATATATTTTGTTAATCTTTTCCTACCCTACAGAGTATTGCCAATAATTTGACCCTTGGACTACGGTACTTTGTTTTCTATGAAATTAAATGTTGTTACCCTTCCCGTGTGTAGTCTTACTGAATTATAAATGTGCCGAATCGACAAAAAAAATCGGTGGTCCATTTTCCCAAATTGGACCCTAAATTCGTAAGTCAAGGCCCAGTTCAAGCGGAAAAAAATACAATTTTTCCATACGTCAGTGCCTTTGTACCCTTTTCAGGTTACGTGCGTATCGTGCACAATCTTTAAAAAAAATACCCTTGTTACGTGTTTCTTGGTCGCGCATGATATTCCCTTCTAAATGGACAGTGACCCCCCCCCTCCAGCAGGCATTGGATTTGCTGAATCGAGAAAATAGAAAAAAAGGTAAATCACGGTAATATATGCGTGCTGCTTTTGGTTCGAAAGCGCGAAAATAAATCTGACGTGAAAAAAAAAGACTTATTGTGGTCTTGTTTACTGGAATTTCTTGGAAGATGCCCGAATGCCCATTGGGGTTCTGCACAACGTGAGCTACGTGCAGCAATTCTGTAAAGAGCTGGATATGTGACTGGAGCCCCTTGATTTCGTCAGCAATGTAGTCTTGACCAAAGTCTTTTGGACAGTGTCATCGTACCAAAATAGAATTAATAGCATGGTTAAACCGCTATACCCATTGTTTGTATTGGCCTACAATGCACTCTTTGGTTTGTAGCCTGTTTGTAGTGCAACAATGAAAGTCTACGAATTTTAATACTTGCATGCCTAATGACCTGGATTATTTAGAAGTTCAAAAGGGATGCAGAGTTAGTCCTATGAGATCAGAAACCGATATCCAACGGAGTCAGGGATCGGGTGATTTTTTTTTGGGGGGGGGGGGTGATATGGGTATGTCATGTCATAAGACCCTCATTTGTAACCCAATTTTAAGTTCCAGAGACTAGTTCTTTTGTGCTGATATATGGATGGATTTTTTGCTAATCCAGAACATTTTAGGATTAATCAAGATTTGTTTACTATTACTTTTTAGTCTATAAATTTTCTTCTGTCTTATACAGATTGAGGTGAGGTAAAGATTTTAAATTTTTCCCTTATCCCCAGATTTTCCATCTTTGTTTTTTTAAGAGAGTTTAAACGTGGTATTTCTGAATATCTCCAGTTATTAAAACCCATGAAGTCAAAATGTGGGGTCAAATGTTAACATTTATTTTTCACTTCATTTCAGAAACCTAGTACTAAAATAGGGTTACACTTCTTATCTGAACTATACAATCACTTAATTCATGCATGGGTGAAATGACTATTTACAAATTATATATTTGATGATAAATTTGGGATATAGTGCACCATATGGGTGAATAAGCCTTATATCACGTTTCGGAAACAATTCTTACTAGACTTTGGTAACACCAATTGTCATGTTTTCTTTAAAGGGACGTAATGGCATGAAAAAAAATTGACATAATGAAAACTTGAAAAGGACCCTTACTGAAATCACTTCCACGAGTTCGAAAACAATTTGGATGTTTAATTCTGTAAAAACAGTAAAAACAGGAAGAGTTCCGGGGGGGGGGGGAGGTGGCAGCTTGTGGCAATTTCTGGAACAAGGATGCTGACATTATACTGCCAGCATTTACCAAACTTGAAAGGCATGTTGTCATCAGCTCACAGACCATTGCTATTGTATATGTGCTATAATCCCGACAATCCATCTGTCTCTTGGCAGATCAATATCTTACTCACGCCAAAGTACAATGTCTGAATCCCGGTCTGAATTGCTTTTGAATTGTTGTCGCAAAACATGCCCTTTCAAGAACACTGTAAATTCTGTCAGCATGTGAACACCTTGCTTTGGTTCCAGTAATTGCCACAAATGCCACTCCCCACCCGGAATTCTTCCGTTTTTAGATGTTACATGGACGGAATATACCAAACATATTCGTCTCCATCGCTCGGTTTTACCTGAGGGTAAAAACTATTATGATTACCTTAATAATTCGGTGATCAAGTAAGTAGTATCTATATGAAAACAATAGTGAACGGGAAGGAAGTATAATAAATTGACAAGTTTAATCAAAAACAAAAAGTGCAGAATTGATGACATTGTAATGTATCATTAAAAGGTCCGCCAATGAAATGTTACGCCCCTTACCAACCATATTCAACTTATCGATAGCAAACAGGTGTAGTCCAGAAAAACTTAAAGTTGCGAAGGTTACACCAATTTATAAAAAAAACAAAGATGATGCCGAGAAAATGTTTCCAATTACCGCCCTGTGTCAGGTTTTACCGTGTTTTTCCAAACTACTGAACCGAATTATGGTCTTTAATAGGGTATGATTTTACAGACAGGTCATAAAAATATTAAATGAAAAACAGTTTGGCTTCCGAGCAAACCACTCCACAACATGGCAATTATACAACTGGTTGATAAAATTACCAAAGCAGTAGAAAATAACGAATCATCTGGTTGGAATATTTTGGATTATCCAAAGCATTTGACACAATAAATCATAAGCATATTACTACATAAACTAGAACATTATGTTTCGTGGAGTTGTTTACACGTGGTTTACAAAACTTAAGTAACAGAAAAAACAGTATGTGTATTATCAGTCAAGTGAATCTGACCAAGAAATATTAGTTTGTGGTGTACCTCAGGGTCAATAGTAGGCCCCATTGCTATTATACTCTTAACGATATTTATTTGTAACACTTCATCTGTACAGTGTGAGTAAAAAAAAAACCTACATCAGAATAAAAAATTAAAATAATTA